>CAEFZX010022823.1:0-69528 GCA_903066825.1 Alfaro cultratus | reverse complement strand
CATGATGTTCACAAGGTGAGGGAGGGCCCTTTATATACAGACGGCGCCACAACCAATTAAATTCCAGCACCTGTGTGGCGCGTTCAAAGCCCACAGGGCATACTGCCACATGTATATATATATATACCTATATAAAAAAAGATTTGTCTTGCATTTTTCATTTCAGAATGATGTTGCGCAGGTCTGCCACAGAAAATCACACCTGTTGAGTTGAGCAATTCAATTTACTTAATTTAATCACTGAGGAGATAGAGAAGTATTCAAAAGTGAAGCACCTTAGAACCAAAATGTGCCTAAACTGTCCAAACAGGAAATGAAACCAAACATGAAATGAGATCAAGGAACTGAAACAAACTTATAGTCCACTGAGGATTCAAACCTGAGACTTTTTAACTCTTTAATACTTTCACTGACATCCGCTCTCTCCAGCTTAAGAGAAACTTGTGATGTGAATAAAAAAAGAGAAAAAGTCAAAAATAATGAACAAATTTGGAGCTTTTGCAACAGATGCACCATGGGCTGTGATGTAGGAATGGTTTCTCTTGAGGCTTCTAAATATAGATAGATAGATTTAAATATATGTTCTTACAATAAAAGGTACCGTGTCCAAAGTGAAGGTTTTATTGTTCTTTTAATACAATTTTCATGTTTGGAGAATGCATAATCACTTTACTATAACATATTTAATTTGTACAAACATAAAACAATATACTGTTAGAAGAATAAAATGAACTTAAATCAAATCAATATTCGAAAACAGAATTTTTAATTTACTCTGTGTATATTTGTTTGACTGTCTGAAACCTATGAAAAAGGTAAAAACAGAAAATATAAGGAGAAAATTAGTTTTCACAGCATTGTGCATGTCAATCTCAGAAGAGCGTCGGATGTCGTCCTAAACAAGGTTTCCATGAAGTGTACAATCATGCTGTTATATTTTTGTTAAGAACATACTTTTGATAAAAAATTATAATGCAATGCTTCATTTTTTGGAGACGAATGAACAGAAAGCAAAGTATTTAACTCCGTCCTCTTTATGCTGCGGTGCTCTGACGCACTCAGGACCATCGTGCCGAAGTTTTCTGAAAGTGATCCGACTATCTGAGACTTACTGGAAGAGAACCAACATGTAGCCCAGGATGGAACATAAAGACATCTTTTTCACCAGGTGAAAAAAATATATATATAAAAAAACCACAGGATGTCACAACGGTCATGAAAGTACTTCTCTATTCTCAGAGTATATCACTAATTGTAGCTGTTCAAATTTGTGTAAACTTTCATATTTGTTGTGTTTTCCTGTAGATTTTTCAAAGGAATAAGTTGTTCTACTTTGTTTTCCTGTGTGTTTAATAAATATCCACGTCCTTTAAGAATTTAAAAACCACCATCTACACTTGGATTCATGTCTTATACAGAGTGAGTGGTTCTCATACTGACAGGAACAGAAAGTTTCTGTGAGGAAAAAAAGAAAAATCTCTATCTTTTGTCACTTTTGCGCCACTTCTGTTTGTGTCAGAACATCTTCGAGAGAAAAAAAAAAAACTTTGACCGGATGCAAGAGAATAACTTTTTGCACCAGCACTCAATCAGAGCTACCTGCTTTGTGAATTAGGTGCAGTTAAAGGACAGGTGCACAAGATGCTCAGGATGGATCTAAGTCAACATTATGTATTTAGATTTCACACAAACATCAGTTGATCCAGCTGTGTAGTAATGTCAAACAAGCTTTCTGTTTCAGGCTGTTGGATTCAGTGTGAGAACCAGCAGGTGGACTGTGCAGATATTCCCTCCAACATGACATGAACGGATGTTCGTAATGTACTAGCAGCGCCTTCACATCTGGGAAACAGTTGGAGGCTTTGCATATATTTTTGAAAGATATCGCTGTGTTGCAAAAACAATCAACACAGTGAGCTGTGTATTAGAAAAAAAAAGACCTATTAAACTGTGACGGTGAGCTGCTCTAACGCTATCTCCTCTCACGCATGAATGTCAGTGACACAGGGTGGACATACCAGGAGACATTCATTAGCTTTCAGTTTTTCATACTGAGGTGCTTGTTTTTTTTGCCAAACTTTTTCAACATCTGAGTGATAACGCTTCAGCAGAACTTTCCCTGAATTTTGGGTTGCTGTGAACAACCTTTACAAGCCGGTGTTATAGTCAGGAAGTCCCCTGACTATAACAAATGGGAAGTGCTATGTTGTTTTTTGGGGTTTTTTTTCAGTGAATATTTCATCACTCTGTCTGTATGAGCCAACGGCTGTTTGGTGTTCTGAAAGGAAAACGAACAAACACGTCTGCTTTCGAAGATGTAGCATTCTGTCTGTCGTGTCGCACATTTTCTGTGCAACTCTACCACAGACTGATAACTCGATTTGAAGTCATTTTACTGCGTTTCTCATTAGGGTCATGTGAATCAGCTCATATTTTTATTACTCCGCACATGCTGTAAAACATTCTCCCAGTTGAAACCTGTTTTTCACATATACTGTACGATAGGACCCACTCCCTTGTTTTTCTTCCTCTATCTGACATTAAATAAGACTAATAATAGTATTCAGTTATAATCAGTTATGCTAAATGCAGTAATAATAAACTCTCTCTCTATGTATATATATACAGTATTTTTTTTTTTTTTACTTTTTTTTCAGAATTTAGAAGATGACATATTTAATTCACTGGCAACTTCAAAAACTTTAACTTTATTTTCTCGATTCTAATTGGTAGGTATCCTCCAACTGGAAGAGCAAATTGTACCCAAGATTCAGTTTTCTGCCTGATCTGTCTTGAGGTGATGAGATGAGATGATGCTGCCACCTCCGTACTTCACATTTGAAGTTTCTTCTTTAATTCCCCTCCAAATGTAGCGATGGTCATTATGACCAAACACTTTAATTTTAGTTTCACCAGGCTACAACACACACCTAAAAAATGAGCGGCTCTTTCCTGTCTGAGTGGAAATGTTTTTGTTCTGGGACGAACAGATGACCATGATGATTTCAGGCATCTAGAAATTATATCCAATAATCAACGTATGCTCACACTCAACAACTCAACATACGAAGCGCACGGAGGGCCAACCTACCTTTAGCTCTCCTGTGTTGTTACACAACAAAGCAAAGTGTTTAAGGCCCTTAAAATGCAAAGTCAGGTGTGCCTCAATTTAGCTCAAGTGTTGTGAATTAACCAATAACTAGCTTAGAATGACATCATCATTATCTGGGCTATCCTAAAGTTTTATGCTGGATACATAGAAAATTGTAAATTTAAAGACTGATTAGGTGAAAACATATGACTTCCCCCACTGGTTAAATAAACTCAAACTAAAGCTTTCTGCAGTCAGATATTATGTATCTGCAACAATGCTGCACTTGATTTTTTTTTTTGCCTTTGTGTTTTGGCTAAAACAGAAACAGAATGTTTTTATTTTTATTTTTATATTCCATTTATCCTAATATTTATAGTGCAAATACCACCATCAAAGTTGAAGCAGAGTCATGGGAAAGTGCCATTAAGAAAGAATCTGCTGTTGTCAACACGAAGGACTGCCAGTATTTATTTGAAACGGCAAAAACGTTTGCAGAACAGAACGATCTGCTGCCTTCTTTTATTTACCTGTTCTGAAACAGCCAAACGACGATGTAGTCCGTGCAAATCAATGATGCCAACCCATAAGGCTTATTTTTAAACTTTATTAAACTATTTTAATTCCTGCTATCTGACTTATTTCTTCCCTAACTCACCTGCATCAGATTTGTTGGGATGTGAAATAAATCTAAGCGACACATCATTTGCTTCTCATGCAGAAAACAACACAGATTAAATCGGGGAACAGGGTGGCTAAGCTTCTGACAGGCCTCACAACGAAATGCTCTTTATGGTGATGACACATATCCCCTTCCTGTCAGATGTCAGGGTGTGAAAGATGAATGTCTTTCCAGGGAACCATCGTTTTTGCCAGATGGACAGGAACCTCACCTGTCCGTCGGGAAGGGAGGTCAGAAAGTTGCACAAAAGTGGCGCACGCCCTTCCCCCTCAGCCTGAAACTCCCGCGGACGAATAACTTTTTTTTTTTTCAATATGGTGATGTGGATGCTATTTATTAAAAATTTAACCCTAGAAAACTGGTTGAAAATTTCCTTTAGCGCGGACAGAGACCCTAAACACACATTGGGAGCTGCAACAGAAAGCATACGGCCTAGTCAAAGTCCAGACCTAAATCCAATGTGTGACAAAATTTGCAAAAGCTAAACAAATGCAAATTCTTCTTCAAGGAACTGTTTATAACTTCAGTAGATTTGAATAAACTTTGCCACATGGTTTACTTAGAGCTGTTCCATTTAAAAATAAAATACTCAAACATCTTGTTTAATATGTGACAGTTTACTTCTAAATGGATAAAATTGTTCTATTTTATTTTAAATGAATAATATCAGTGTAAAAATTCTAAAAAAAGTACTCCCTTATAACTCCACATAAGTAAATCTAAATTTTCTCTTGTTTCTTCTGTGGCTTATTATTGTTTAATTCTCAATAACATTAGACAGCTGTGTGCAGTAAAATGCAAATATCCTCAATAATCGGATTTTCGCACAGTATGAAATGGCACAAAGAAGGAATTAGTGGAGGTCAAAGGTGAGTGGAAAGAGAAAGGTGAACGCTGGAAATAGGTTTCTGTGCTCTGTCCTATGTTTTTCTAAATCCGTAACTCGGCAACCGCTTCCAAACAAGGTCTGTACATTTACAAAAGTAATAATTCATCAGCTGCTAAGCATAAATGTGTGAGTCAGCGGTGTACTGCAAAACAAATAATAATTACTTAAAATGGACAGGGCAGGAAATGTCCACTGATCTAAACATAGGGCTAATGTCCAGCATAGATGGTTAATTTGCATTAACTTCTGCTACCACATAGAGATAAAACAGTGCCTGGAACTTATTGTCCAACTCATTTACACAATTATTGAAGAAGCAGGAATAAAAAAAATCGGTATAATTAACATAAAGTTTAATGATGGAAAATGCAATTAGTTTCTTTTTCTAAAAGCACTCAACCTCTGAAATTGATCTGTTTTACACACACATCCTTATTTTTAATTTCTGATAATTGCCTTTGAAACCACCTACAACTTGGTTTTATACTTATTTATGATTCTATCCTGCTGTTTCTTTGTTTGTGGTTTTTTATGGGGGTTGGAGGGTTAATGCTAAAGCGAGTAAATTTAACTTTATCAGCTATTTTGGTCAAAGAAGGTATGCAAAAACCCAGCAACACCAGGGGTGCATTTTCAAGGTTCCCTGCAGAATAACCGCCCCGGGAATATTTATCTAGTGTAACAATCAAGGTTGCATTCTTAATTTCCCTACTATTTGTCCAGCGTAAAAATAAACATATCACCGCTTTTCATGTTAATTTGAAACAGACATTTTTTTATTTTTTTGCCTGAGAGTGAAGTTTTATTTCTGCAATGCGTCTGAAGCTGAAACGATGACCCCTACACCTTTAGGATAGGAAAGAAGATTGCAGCTCTAATTCAGTGCAAATTGAGTTTAATGCTCTGCAATTATCTCAGCTTTGGCTTTCAGGATCAACTCTGCCAAGAACAATCTCAGTCACAAACACCTAATACCAAACAAATAAACAGCAGACGTTTGGTGTGTCTCTATAAATGACCTCTTTTAATTTGTTGGATAAGGTCTGTGGGAAAACCCAGGTGCTTGGGGAAAACCTGGAATACTCTGAAGCTCAACTAATCATTTTCCCAGCGAAGGTGCCAATCAGATGTCTGATTGGCGGTTTGTTTAGACAAAGTTTGCTTTGTGCTCCCGCAGGTAGAAGTTCGGTGTGTTTTGAAACTTGCAGTACGCCTCCAGGGACGAAAGATTAATAAGAAAACATTCTTACAGAGTTTATTACAGGTAAATGAATCTACATGTTTTTACAATTTGAGTTCTTATCTTCACCTTTTGAAATTAATCTTAGTTGCGGGAAATGAGAAAACAGACGTGCAGATATAAACACCCTCAAACATTTATTTGTTTGAGTTTTAAGTTAGTACCTATAAATTAATCATTAATAGCATTTGCTCATGAAGATTGGATTCATGACGTACAAGTGAGTAATAAGGATCCAAATCAGTTATATTGAGAGATAAAACTTGTGTTTTTCTTTTGAACAAAGAGATCCTAAAATGAAATAATTCCGAATTATTATTTTACTTTCATAAAACCTTCAGAAATTTTTTTTAAATGCTATTTGTTTTCTATTTTTGGGGATTTGTTTGTTTGTTTTGGGACAGCTATGTACTTTGTGCATTTTAGAATTTATTGTTTCTTGCCAGATATTGAAGAAGAAAACTTCAGTTTTACGTGCCCTTAATAGAGGATAAAGAATAATGTAGATGGAATTGATATTTTAAAAGGGACGTCAGTGTTTGCATTTAGAACTTAAGCAGCTCAAAAAGTCGACGCCTCTTTTAAAGTAACATATCGCCCTACACACTTTTGTCCGTCCTGCTAAAGATGTGCAGAAAGTCTCAAAATAGATTCAGCTCAACTTGCAGAAGTTTATTTTCAGTCTGAAATTATTCAATCTCCAATTTACATATCTCACAAAAAAAAAAGAAAAGTCAATGTGGGGGGAAATGAAAGATGAATGTCTTCCCAAGAAACTGCAGTTAAGGCCAGATGGACAGGAACCTCACATGTCTGTGAGGAAACGGGTCAAATATTGGCACACGCCCTTCCTTTTCTTTACTCAATTCCAACATAAGCAGAACTGAGAAATGTCTTACTTATCAAAATGTCTAGGGACATTTTGATAAGTAAGAAATAACTAGATCTATTAAAAAAGATCTACATGCCAAAAAGTTGTTTTAGAAGTACAATACTATTAACCATATCACACAACTCTTAATTTGTTAAGATTACTAAAAGCTACAGTCACTTAAATCAGCACCAGTGTGTTTAGGTTAAGTCAGACGGGCGACATAAACACTTATTATTAAGCATAGTGGAGGACCTGCGATGCTCTGGGCCTGTTTCTCTTCTAAAACCCATCGAATCGTACCTGCGGCATCACGACGTCTACATTGTTCACAAAGCAAATACAGCTGCGTTCAGCCTGGACACCGGTAACAGTCCCGACAACAGAAACCTTCAGTCTCATTTCTGATTCATGTCCAGTTGAGATCCTGAGCAGCTGTGCTTCAGACACATCTAAGCTATTTGTGAAATACACTTAAATAAAATAATATTATTGAGGCACATAATTTTTCAAAGCAAAGTTCATAGAAGATATTCTTGCTTCCAAACATTTCCAGATGACTGTAACTTGCAGTACTTTGTGGAGTTTCTATAGCAAGAATTCATTTCTATTATCAATCAATAACTTTTTGATTCAAACTGAAAAAGCCCCTTAAGGAAAGTAGCAACACTTTAATAAAACTAGAATTCAAACCCTTTCTGGTCTTCTTTCCCACCAGTAGACATTGGATATTTATGACACGACTTTTGCAACTCACTGCTTAAATTTGTTATCCGTTTGTATTCGTGGCTGTCTGAGAATTGATGATTAGTGTCCATTTGCAATATTACCTACCTAATAAAGTCAATTCTGAATAACTGAAATGATTTCAGACCTTGCTGTGATGTGTTTTGACCTTTTATGCACGTACAAAAAGGTTTTCGATAAGTAAATGTGACTTGCTCAGAAAACAACAAGAAATTAGGACCGATTTTTCTCACCACCAACACAAACCAGGGAAAACTCAGCAAGACATTGTCACAGCAGTGCCATCTTCTCCATTTTTTTTTTACATCCATTATTCAATTTCACATGATTTCTCCACAGGACCCACAATAAATACATACAGATGCAAACTTGTCCATTAGGTTGGGGAGATGCAAATAGTTTGCACCTGTTTTTGCATCACGTCGCAGCTGCCCTCTCTTTAGTCACAAAGGATGCAGGTGCAGAAGTGAACAGAGAGATAAAGAGTAAAAAAAAATCTTTCCTAACAGATAGTTCCAGGTCCTGATAAGATCGAGGCACTCCTCTAACCTTAAAAACAACAAATGACCGTATCAGAGAGGAATCGTGTTCCGGATGGTGTTTCTAAATCAGAGATATGAATCTTTATAATGCATATTTGCAGATTGAAAAAGACAGTGAAATGATTCATCCCTTAAACTCCTTAAGGAAAGACAAATAAGGACTGACTTCAGTTAAATATAGTTTATACAAATATATTGTACTAATTTGTAATATCATCTCAGAATAAAAATAAAATGTTACACTTTCTTGATCATGATTAAAGTGTAGAATGTGATTTAAACAAACATTGCTTGATTTAAAAAAAACAAACAAACAAAAAAACAATTCACAAAGATTTAAGGCAAACCTCTTCCAGGTTTTATAGTTTCCCTATCCAATTTAATTGGAAAAAAATCTAACAGGTTACATTTTTCATGTTTTCCCGAGCCTCAAATTTATCACTAGCTTTATTTTTCCGCACAATCCATGTCACTTGCTTTGGCACGGTGGCATTTCAAAATACCTAATTCAATTGTCAGCAGAGAGCGCATTGGCACAATTGTAAACCTGCTCATTTAAGTGTATTTAGTGTACATACAATCAATCAATTGAAAAACAACAAAGCGGACTATGAATATGTTCTCAGTGGCTAAGGTTAGGGTTAGATTATCACACCTGTCACCACTTGATTCAGCCTCTGCACTAATGTTACAGTTTGTCATGGCTACATGATCATAACAGCGAGAATGATTTCTAAATCTGAGCTGGAAACCCCAGGTTAAAGTGAACATATTAAGAATAGCAACAAGCTAAAATAGATGATAGTAATTGGTACAGATGCTGCTTTGTTAAGTCTTAAACTGTCATGATTGTATTAGACAATTATTTACAATTATGGTGATGAAATCGAGGAACAAGGCTGAGCATCACCAAGGGTTCTCTTTCATTTAGCAGAAAGATCTTTGCTGAAACTGCTGCAATATTTTGCTTTTCACACCATAAGTCACAGTGTTAACATGTCAAAGGAGTCAAAACAGGTTTCCAAGCTAACAATCCTTGTCTTCTTATACTAATATTGGGTTTAGAAAAAAAAGACATGCAATACAATCCTTTATTTGTTCTTTTAGATAAACCATCAATTGTATGAACCCTGCCATTCACTTGGCAATTTATTTTAAATTATTAGGTTAATGCCTGGGGGAAATAAAGCTGAAATTCCTGCAGATTTACAAGACTGTCACCACAGTGTCGGTTACCAGCATTTATCTTAAGGAAGGATCTTCATTTGTGTTCTATTTTAAGGACTTTTGCTTCTGAAGTTGCCTGAAGGAGTTCATGTGAACTTACAAATGACAGCCAGGTTTGAGTAAACAGCTCGGTCAGATGAGGTCAGGTGTTCACATAGCAGGTACCTGCTGAGGCCTGTTGGATTGTGATTAAGGCAAGGTGAGGTTTTTCTTCTGGCTGGGTTTGTGTACAGAATAAAAGGCACTGGGGAGGCTTTGGCTCCCTTTTTGGCAATTATATAATCCAACCCTGTCTATAAAAGCGGCACAACGTAAAGTTCTCGATGTTTTCTCAGCAAGCGGCCTAAGGGAAATAGTTTGCCACTGTTCAGACCTGCTTGTTGTGTTAAAGCCGCACCTGACTGTTGGGCTGATGAGCATAATTATAGCCAGAAGTGTCTAAGGAGCATTGGTTGAGAGGGAATGTGGGGAGATCTGAAAGGCGCAATGATGGAAGAGTGAACACAGACAGGAGGAAGACAGAAAGGGCTCGTGTCAAAGATTTCTGTCGGACCCAGGAAGTTGTGACAAACCAGCGAGGCGTCCAAGAAATCTACACGGGTGGGAGAATGGTGCCACTGTGCCACAGGCTAGACTGCTGGGTCTTATCTTTTGAACACATTCAAGCTACTCCATACGGCAGCAGGCAGAGATAAAAAGCTGCTGTTTCCGTCCTGAGCGTGAATTGTCAAGATAGTTATGAACAAGTTAAACCTTCCCTCTTTAGAGGAAATGGTTTCAGTCAGTGAGTCATGATTCAGGAGTTCTCAAATGCTCAAGGGCGTGAGGCAGAGTAAACGTTATGCTGTATCCTAACAATTGAACGCTGTACTGCTGGTGTCTCCTGTGTATCTCAAGAGTTAATTTTAGCTTTAAGTAGGTCACATAGATTAGGAGTCAGAAAGAAAGGTTAAATCAGAAACAAGTGCATCACTCAGAATAAGCTTTTAGCAAAGGAGGCAAACAACCCGATCAGAAAATTTGCTTTTTGCTCACAGACGATAACTGTGTGATAAACAATTGCGTTTTTGCACTTTCGGACTCCTGTCTTTGCTCTCATGCACACAGTTTCATCAGCATACAGTGACAAACACAAATAGCAAGGAAAAATACATGTTCGGATTCCAACAATATATTCTTTGTTATCTAAATCCACTCAAAGCACCAATTCAGAGGACCTACTTTGAGTTAGCAAATGATTGGCCAGAGTGTGGCCGATGCAAAGCATTGGCAGACTGCGCTACACTCACACAGTCATCGTTCTGGTCTACTCTGCATCCCCAGAACCAAATATCAGGAGGCAGCATTCAGCTTTTTTGCACCACAAATCTGGAACAAACTTCCAGAAAAACTACAAAGATGCCAAAACGCTGAGTTCTTTTAAATCAAGGCTAAAACCCCATTGGTCAACATTTGCTCGATTTTTATGATGGCATTTGAAAAAATGTAATGTTTATTGCTTGTTTCATAATTGATTACTGTATGATGTTTTTATGGCGCAAAGCACTTTGAACTGCCCTTTAGATGAAATGTGTTGTACAAATAAACTTGACATGCCTTGACTGTTAAACTGTCCTGTGTGTGTGATATTAAAACATCGGTTATGTACAAAAACTAAAAGAGGAACTGCGCAAAAAATATCTTCACATCTACGTGGGATGACTGTGTTTTAATAAGCAATATCATTTTGGAGTTGTAAAGTTCGATTCCAGCTTCGCCTGGTCACATGAGCAAGAATCCTCAACCCAAGTTGTCTACCAATCTGTGTTTTGAGTGTAATTACGTGGAACTGACATGTGATTTGAGTGGTCAGTGCGACTAGAAACATGCCACATAAATTTAATTTGTTTACCATCTGATTTAATATACTGTAGAATTACCCTTTTACTGCCAATCCTTTGGAGTACGTCTCTACTAGCGTTTCACATTGTCAGTTTTCAAGTTTTCCCACATATTCTCAAATGTATTTAGTTCTAGACTTTGGCGAACACACACTTTGATCTTTTCCATCTTTTGTAGCCTCTAACAACATCCCTTCAAAACTTCATTTAGCTCCATCCATCTGGCCATCAGCTCACCTTAGATAGACTCTAAACAGCTTCCCTGTCCCCACTGAAAAAGACCAGCCAACATCTTGTGTGCATTTAAACACAAAAACAAGACGCTAAGGGTGTTTTACTGTGTCCGTTTTCTGTCACACACACAGTGTTTTAGACATTGGGCCGTGCTGTTTCCTCTGCTTCGGGGCAGGGGAGAGAACCTGTTCTGACATTCTCTTAATTTTGACTTTCCTCTTCCCTTTCTCCTGTAAAGGTTAGATTTGTGGAGTGCATGACTCACTTGTCCCATCAACACTTTCTCCCACCTCAGCTGTAGATCCCTGCAGTTATCACCAGCACTGTGGGTAGTTTAGACAAACAATCGTGTCCCACTAGGGTTCCAGGCCCATATTATGTCCATTTGCAGATAATAGATTAAACAGTGCTCCCTGTGATGCTTAGCTAAACACCGATATAAGCTTCTTCAGTATCTTGTCTTCCCTGACCTGTCGCCCTGTTACTAAACCAGGACCTCTATATTTATATGTGTGACCAAATGACACATAGGTGAGTGTAGAGCTTAATTGGTTGCCCAGGGGTATTAAAGTAACTGGGACTAAATACAAAACACATTTCTGAAAGAAAGAAAAAAACATGCACAATTTTAGTTTTTCCACATAACTATTCCCTCGTTTTGGCCTTCCACAAATCCAGATACATTTGTGATTGTAAACAGACAAACGGCAAACAAATTTCATGCGGTCCAGAAAGTTTCACAAAACACTTTGAATTATGTCCCCGTGCAACTCTTTACTAGTCAGATTCAGACAAGGTAGTAAATTAATAAATCTCATCATTGCAGCAAGAGCATGAGAAAAATCCAGCAAATTATGATTTATGATATTCCTGACGTTAGGCTAATTACCTTTTTTTTTTTGTAAGCGCTGCATAGCTCTTTGTGTTGACAGAAACAACCACCTTTTTGCGTTGTCTGTGTTTGCGTCACAACCCAGCGTAATTAGGGTTTTGTTAAATGGCGCAAGTAGAACGTGGAGAAGATAACAGTGGAGAGTCAATGTGGCTCCCTGGGTACATTTGTTCAGAAATTACAATCCCTCAGAAGAACCTTGGATGAGCCCGTTTCTGGACTGAATCTCTGGGAGTAGCTGGGTCATCCCTCTGCAGAATGTGCAGCCTTGAATTGCTGCCTTCAGACATCTCAGTGTTTACAGATGTGCTTCTCATCACGTCCAAACTCTCTGGTCTCTGCGCTGATGCAATTTCTAAAATATTTATCGGGGTTAAACGCAGAAGACGTCCCCTTCTCAAGAGTTCCACCTCTAACCCGACATGTTTCAGAGTTTGTTTTTTTTTTTTCTCAAACTCCTTTCTAATAACAAGAGAGGGTTGCGTGGGAAGTGTGATTAGTTTAACTTTCTCCAGAGCAAACGCATAAACTGAAGAAAAGAGTCATTTATCGGACATGCTTTTGTTGTAGAGTTGTACAACTTGTTCTTCACAAGAACGTATAAAATTTGATTGAAAAGTTGCAGATTGAAAAGTTGCAGATTGAAAAGTTGTGTTTATCCGCTGGTTGATTTGCCACTGGCAAATCGCTGGTTGATTTGCAGCAACCAGCGGCAAATCACGACTTGCCGTTCAGTGATCTTGTTCCCTTATTTAGAACAATGATCATCTTTAGGTTTTTATAGAACCTCTGAGTCTGTTGGCACCGTGGACCCGGTTTGGGCATAGCATGCAGAGTCATAAACCGCAACAGTAAAGTAAACAACAAAGCACAGATCGGTCCTGGTAAGGAATCATAATAGTCCTATATTATAAACATTATAAATAGAACAAGAAAGTTACTAGCATAAATTCTGTCTTAAGGTTAAGGTGCAGCTGAAGTTCAGCAAGTTGTTTTTTTTTTAATTTAATTTTTTTATGTATATAAAAATAGTGTTTTGATTGAGTCCCTGTAGACTCCTTCAAAACCAAGGAATCTGAGGCCTGGTCACATCATTTGAACTACACATGACCGAGCTGCCTCAAAGTGGACCTGAGTTAAAACGGGAGGGTGGTCAACGGCGGGGAGTCATGGAAGACTCGGCGCTAATGCTTCCCCGGGGAGCGCAGAAATGTTCCTGGTTTTCCCAGGCAGGAACACGACTCATTCTCAGTGTTCATTTATCCTCACATGTAGAGTTGAGGCACCAAAGCTTGTTTATTCGGCTTTAACCCTCCTGTTCTGTTGCGGGTCAAATTGACCAATTTTAAAGTTTAAATTTTTTTCTAAATAGTTTAAATAGTTAAACTCTTTCTATTTGTCTTAATAGGTACACTCTACATATAAATTGAAAATGGTTCATTTTATACTTTTGCAACCACCCTTGCATCTACATTTCAATCTGGAGAGACTCAGACAGAGAAGGGAAAACAATTAGAAGAGTTTAATGACATACAGGAAGTAGTCTTTGGCGGTCGGGCCCCGGCTGGGAACATCAATTATCGCAAACCTTGCCATAAGCTCGGATGAGCATCCCTGATGTTGATGGGAGCGTCATCCCTGGGACCCGACACTGGTGGTGAAGGATGGTGAAGAATATGGCCGGATGGCTCTGCTGGAAAGCAGAAGACTCCATGGATGGAGGTCCTTATCAGCTGGGACTTTGACGGTGATTGGACGTGACGTGTCTTGAGCCAGCGTTGATTGGACGGCGTTGATGAGCAGGCTGTAGCGGTTGGATGATGCAGGTGGGGCTAAAGAGTCTTCCAGTTTGAATTTGCGCATAGGCTTCATATTACATAGATACTGCTTGGGTCAATTTGACCAGGCAGCCAAGTTGAAGGGTAAAAGTGGTCAAAAAATGTCCAATTCTATATGTTTCCTTGCAACTATGAGACATGTTTCTCCACACACACACACACACGCGCACACACCCACACCACACCCACACACACAAGCCCACTTTCTCACTACTCTCTTTACTTCACTAGGAAACTGCGAGAAAGCAGGTGTTCCTGCAACTTTAGACAGGAACATTTTCTGTTCCTGTGGTCAAACTCCACCCACACTGAGTGGACATTCAGCAGACGTGGAGGGAAACATAAATACTCTCTGCATGACTAATTTGTCTTTATTTTAATCCGCAGGTCAATTTGACCCTGAACAGATCAAGTTCAATTATAAAGATCACCCACTGAAAAAAAAAAAATCTAAATGTAATATAAAAATAATTACAAAAGATCAATTTCAAAGATAATTTTTTTTTTTGTGTGTAAATGACATTGTTTATGTCCAAATGAGTAAATTGCCATCACTGATCCTTTATTTGTGAGAAATAATAATTAAAAAAAAAACGTTGCACAAATATTGATTGAAATTGTTAGTATTGGAGTTAATAATCAGACACAAAAATGTTAAGGAGGATTTTTTTGGTTTCTGACTCCAAAGGTCAAATTGACCCAGGAACATTATTGCTGTACCTCAGAAACGAACATAACAGGAGGGTTAACTCTGCTAAATGGGCTCCGTGTTCTGAACATGACCTTGGATTCCACAATATAAAAGGGACATGTCAGTAAATTATTATTTTTTTATTCCTTCATTTGAAAAAATTGTAATAGAAATTAAATTTAAGCTCTTTGTGAAGAAATTACCTCTGGTTCTGCTCGTCTCTGAACATCCAGAAGCACCCAGCACATGCCCCCAGTTTATCAAAGACACACACACATACATACACACGCCCACACACACCTCTGCAGGCAATTTAGACTGGCCAATTAACCTAACATGTAAGTTTTTGTGTGGTGGAAGGGAGCTCAAGAGAAGAGATGCAAACGCCACACAGACAGACGCCGGCCAGGATTCAAATCTCCTCGGTGATGACAATAACAACAAACTGAATACTTCTTCCCACTTATCACCAGACAGCAGGACTGCAGAGGAGCCAGACTGCACCCGTCAGCGTCAAATCATGCAAACCATTTTAATGTCATCTAGAGCAAGGTCTTTCCAATGAATTTCTTTCCAGTCTTAGACCAAATTATTTGCTGGGCAAATTGAAAAACAAGACATCAGGGATATGTAAAACAAATAGTATTCTCCAAGGACACTGCTACAATTTGCAGATTTTTTTTTTAATGCATTCTTTCAGTCTTTAGCTGTGCAACCCTGCAAACACCAAGTAGTTGTACAGCGCCTTGCACAAAAGTATTCATACCCATTTTACTTTCAGATTTGGTCACAATGCAACCACTCTCTTTCATGTTTTCTTTTCACTGGAATTTTATGTGACAGATAAACACAATGTGGTGTAAAACTGCAAAGTCAAAGGGGAAAGTACACTTTTTTGGGGGTTTTTTTTTGGCCCAGATGCAAAGCATTATGTGTGGCACAAAAAGGACCTCTGCAAAGCGACTGTGAGCACAGCGTTCCAGTGGTACAATGTGCTGCTGACAGCATTATGCCGTGCAGGTGCTTTTCTTCACAGAGAAAGAGGAGCTGGTCAGAGTGGATGGTGAGAAGAATGGAGCTGGATAAAGGGTAATTCTGAGAGAAAGCCAGGTGGAAACAAAGAAAGACTTGAGAGTGAGGAAGAAGTTCAATTTACAGATGCACAATTACCCTAAAACTAAAGGTAGAGAATAACGAGCATTCATGTGTTACAGCACAAAAAGCATGCCGCACTTGTCGGATTTGTATTCACAAACTTTAGAAATCACGTTTTCTTCCTGCTCTCAATTATGCACAGTATTTACTTTGGTGTATGTCTAAAGTCTCACTAAAATGTCCTGAATTTCCCCACTGTGGGACAATAAAGTATATTTCTATTTCACTCTAAATACACGGAGTTTTATGGTTGTGATATGTCAAAACATGATAAGAAAAGTTGAAGGGTGTGATGAATTTTGTAAGGCACGGAACAGGATGGAAAATTTATTAAATTTAATTAATTTTGAAATGAATTAAACATAGCTGCTTTCTAACAGTCATCTCACTTGTGCGGCTCCAGTTTCACCCACACATTGAGCAAACGGCAAACAATTGAGATGCATTAGCAGCATCACACTGAGTATCCGTCTAGTTCCAGGAAAATGACCAGAAAGGTGAGTCATGTGCCATTTCCCATCCCCTGGGTTCATGTTTGAAGATTTTTGTTATGTCCCTCTCTCATTCGAAAGTCAATTTGTCTTCTCCGCGACAGGAGAGGGAAAACAGATTAAACAGATTCACACATGACTACATGGAAATCTGACTGACCTATGATGCATCGCTCTCCTTTCCCCTGCTCAAAAGTCACTTGGTTTTCACGCGGCTAATTGGTTCGTTTAATCTGCCTTCTGACCTCACAGGTGCTGCTTTGGGTAAACATTGTAATTTTGTGTTGCATCAACCTGCATCAAGAGCCAGAACACACAACTCTAATGACCGGATTCCTCCTCCTTCCTGCCTCCAGGCCGGATGAAGATGTTCTCTCTGTGTGTTTTTTTGAGATTACCACCAAGACTGGTGACCCTAAAGCTATGAACACATTTGATATTAAGGCAAAACAAACAAAAAAAAAGTCTTTACGGGAAAATGCATACGAGAAAATATTTTGATGCTGTCCTGTTACTGATTTTTCCCAAATGTCCAGCTTTTAAGACGCACATTGCAAAAGATTTTTATTCCTAGACCTTTATATGATCGATCAAAACAAGCGAGTATACAACAGGAAGTTGATGGAAAATTAATTTTTAGATATTTTTTAATCAGTCTTGAACTGAATGTTCTTTAGCTCTAAACCAGCCAGACTCAGAGGTGAAAAAAACACTGTGAATAGGAAAATTTCAGGTCTTGAAACAGACTTCATTTTGTCGTCTACTTTGACTGGGCCATTCCAACACGACTGTGCTTTGATCGAAACCAACCAACTGCAACTGTGGCTTTGTGTTTAGGGTCACCAATCCTCTCCTAGTCTGCTTTTAATCTTTTGACACTTGCATGAAATTCACTCTGTTTACCTCCATCAGTATTCTACAGCTTACAGTGGCGACCGTCATGTTTCGAGCGCCGTGTCTATGCTTAGAGTGATGGTGGGTGTTAGCTTTTAATGCTGCAACATGTGGTAAGTTTGTACGTCAGGTTAGTCTTATGTGTGGTGGGAAACCGTGATATTCGGCACATACTAAGCTGGACGTGTTTCATGTTAATGACAACAATGAGAATAGGGTTCTAGAAGAAGCAGGGTGAGACTAGAAAAGCATGCGCCACAATGTTTCGGTGGTTGGAAACAGGAAATAACACCAGCCGCCTGAGTTATATTTTGACTTACTTTGTACCTTCCTGCATATGATGTTGCTTTTTTAATAAATGCATTGAAAATTATTTTCTATAGAGTAATTGAAGCAAACCTATGCTAAATGTGTCAGCAAAGCTAATTTTTTATATCAGTACTTCCAAGAAAATCTTTCAAAGTTTC
The DNA here is from genome assembly GCA_903066825.1 of Alfaro cultratus. Taxonomy (NCBI): domain Eukaryota; kingdom Metazoa; phylum Chordata; class Actinopteri; order Cyprinodontiformes; family Poeciliidae; genus Alfaro; species Alfaro cultratus. Next base: position 51,697 of record CAEFZX010022823.1, on the reverse strand, counting down.
TGACCAATCACAGCAAACTGGATTAAAAAAAAAAAAAGAAGGAAAAAAACAATTAACCACAAAGATCGAACATGTTTATTTAAACCCCATCTCCTTCTTTGCTGACAAGTAAAGAACACCACGTACTTCTAAACAGTGATCTACTACTAGTTGTGATCGGCGAGAATCAGACAGTTCGCCTCTGGCACATGTCCAGAAAGATAACCTGAGGAGCAGGTTCCCCGGTTGTTCCAGTAACAGCTGCTGTGCTGCCTGGCACACACAGCAGACCCGACCTGTGGCTGTGGCAGAGCGGCTGTACAGAACATGCTGAAACTTTGGTCGCAGTGACAAAGGCTGCGGCACATTTGCTGGTTTTTGAACTGCACAAATGTGCCACCTCGCTTTGTGTGTAGTGATTGTTAGCTGCTGAGTTTTAAAGTTCCAATTCTCCTGTGTGGCTTCTTTTCACACAGCCCGTGTGAGGGAGAGCAAATATGATGAATGCACAGTCTCTTGCCAAAGCAAACAAGCGTGACGTGTCTTTGCATGTCTGAATACTCTGATAAATAAAATCCGGAGGAATCAAATGGCTTTATACGTCACGACAGAGTATTAGTGTCATACTAATAAAAAATAATAAAAAAAATAAAATTACGAGAACAAAGTCATAGTATTACGAGAATAAAGTCAACATAATCCTATTGTCGTATTATTGACTTTCTACAGGAACTACAGAAATGAACTACTCCGGTAGGAGAACCTCTTGACAGGAAAACTAATTCACAAATATAGTCTTTATGGAAGAGTTGCACAAAGAAAACCACAAGAATGTACATTTAGATATTGCCACAGCCCGTGTACGTAGGACGAGCCAATGTGTAAAAGAAAGTCCTCTGCTGATGAGAGAAATGTAACTTTGGCCTCCATCCAAAAAGCTATCTGAGTGGCAAAAGAAAAATACCCAGCAGGTGATAAATGATTGTAAAAGCGTTATAGTGTGGGTAAGTTTTTAATCAGAATTGAATGGGAAGTTGGTCAGATTTGATGGGAATATGGATGAAGCTATAAACAGGGCAATAAAGAAATAAAACCTGGCAGAGGTTTTATTCCAGAAGATTTGAGAGAGGCAGAGAGATTCAATGTCCAGAAGCACAGCAACCTTAAACATAGTTGGGTTGGATTAGACTTACGCAAATTCGGTTCAGTCAGAGTTCAGTTGAGAAATTTTTATTTATTTATTTATTTATTCTTTTGCATGACTTTCAAATAGATGTTCACTGAGCTTACGCCACTTTGCAATTAAAAGGATGATAAAAAACTTTATTCCTAAATCTGGCAGAAGACTTGTAAATACGGTGGGAAGATCTTTCTAGATCCTCCATTTATTACTTTCCTTCTACTGCAGAATAATACACTACCCATGATATCTTAAAGTTTATGGTTGTAATAGTTACAAAAGAAATGAAAAGGTCAAAGTGGAATGAAGTGAAGGACAAAAACTCTCATCAGTAATGCAGGGAAGCCTTTAGGTGAAAGGATTTCATTTGCTTACGATATTCCTAACTTCCCCTGCGAGTGTAAACATCTAACTTGATTATGTTTTTATGAGCAATGGCTTAGGGATGTGTAAAGCTGGCAGTACTTGTATTAAAAAAAATTAAAAATTGAAAAGAAGTTGCATCAACATCAAGTCTCACAAGCCACTTCATTTAGTGCACCCGTTAAAACAAAAAGCACATCAGCCGATCACATGGCAACAACTCAAAGCACGTATGCTTCTAATTGCGTTAAAGACGTCTTGATGAAAAACAAAGCATCAGAATGTGGTTGAAACAGGATATGTGTGAGCCTCAGCCTAGTACGATAGCCATGGTCATTTTTGCCAGATGGGCTGGTCTGCGAATTTCAGAAATTGCTGATCAACAGACTTTCATGCACAACGACAACTCTGGCTTCAGTGAGCAGCTCCAGCCTGGGCACAAACTGCCTTATTGATTTCAGAGATTAGGGCAGATTTTGCAGTGACAGAGAGGCGTATGTAGCTCAAATAACCACTTTTCAGAATACCATCTCTGAATGCAGATTCTCACACATTTAGACCTGAAGGAGATGGGCTGCAACAGAAGAAGACCACATCATGAGCCACTCCTGACAACTAGAAGCAGAAAACTGTGGAGACAAATAAAGCAAGCTCATTGAAACCGGACAATAAAGTGGAAAAAGCGGCCCAGTGAGTTTTGATTTAATCTTGATGGTAGAATCATACAACATAAAAAAACAAGCAATCATGTTTAGGACTGTTGGAGGAAGCCGGGGTACCCAGAGAGAAGTCATAGATTTCAAGATAGGACCTCCTTGCTGCAAGGCAACAGCAATACCAACTGCACTAATATATTTAATGTTATGTTTATTTAAGGTCAACATGTTGTTTTTTTTAATTCTGGTAACAGAAGATACACTGTTGAGAAACCCAAGCCAACTTCGGTTTTATAAACGGGACGGCTTTCACTCCTTCCTTGTGTGCCACAAAACCTCACCCAGAGGTCAGAGGAAGTGATACCCCTGAGTAGGTTCTGCATGCATTTTACCAAAATACAAGATACATTTCCTGGGCGCGTCACAGATCAAAACCCCAGCTTTGTTGTTGTGTACATACAATAACATCCTATCCAGGAGTGTCACGCTTACAGCACGTCAGTGCAACAGAATCATTCTTGGTCTTTCAATACGGCTTGAATCAGCCGTTATCATCCTGACTTTCTGTCAATTTCTCAGACGAGTACAAAGGTGTTAGCTGCTGTTTTTGAGGTAAACAGAATGGAGCGCAGCATGAAACAGTTATTGATCCTGTGTCATGTTTTTGCAGGATCTGCATGTGTGCTCCGTCAAATAAAATAAGTGTACCTGTATTTAAAGATCGTTGCTGGTGATAAACTCTCACAAAGATGTTTGTGATAACTATCATCAAAATGTTTTTCAGCAACTTTGTGGTCTTGAGGTGACTCAACTGGAAACTGCACAGGATGCAAGCAGCGGGTGAGAAGAGTTCTTACCAGGAGGATAACGGTTCTTGTGACGCATTTTAACCCCCCTTGTTTTTGATTATAATGCTTGAAACAAAAAAACAGAAATTATAGAATATTTTTCGCATTTTCTTTAACGATGTTTGCGACGTCAATGGCCATGCTGCCAATTTCCATCACCAGATGATCACGGAATATTGAAATGCAGTGGAGTTCAGTTCTGGTCAGCTGGTCATACTCCACTGATGGAAAATGTTAAGACTGAAGATCTTCCCCTTTTGATTGGTGGTTCATTTTAGTCTGTTATTGACCAGAGGGCAGCAACTCGTCTCATTGGAAGAACAGAAATCTATCAGAATCTAACAGGACATTTTTAATCGGCATCCACAGAAACTCAAATACATTGAGATTACCTTGATTAGAAGTGCTGACAAAACTGTCTAATGTTGGTGTGATGGGTGGAAAGTTCCAGATCAAACAGGGGTCATTCTCACATCATCAGGTTCGTGACACATAAATGACTCTCAAGCAGAGCTATGACCCTGCTCCAGTGCGAATGCCTGGAATTTCCCACCAATCAGCTAAAACCGAGGAAGCCTGACCGGCAAAAGGTGAAACGTCTTCAGGATCCAAAAACAAAAACACACACCAGGTGAATCACCTCAGACTGGAGCAGCAACAAAGGGGATTCCTGAAGAACTCAAACTAAATCCTTATAGCGGTGAAAAATGTCAACACTAAAGATTTAATAAAGAACGGCTGTGTAGAAACAAAATAAATTAATTAATTTTTGTGGGAGTGGGAGTTCAATATGTAGCAGCTGCTGATCTCCAAAACTTAATCATGTATGACACATTTGCTAAAACGTTACAGTGACACACAGGAGTGTTTTTAAATAAATATGGCTGATGCTTCAATACATTTTTTTTAGTTTGAAAAAAGCACGGAGTGTAGTGGCATCATGGTTTGGGGCTGGTTTGTTGTATCCTGATCAATTTATATTCTAATTCTATTTATATTTTAATAAAATAATAATCATCAACCCATCAGCCTGGCTTTCTAAATGCTGCCATCTTACGCTGCTCTGCTCCCCTGAGCTTAAACTCATCTATAGTCGCAGAGTGGATAATCTGATCAGAGAGAGATCACATTGCAGTTATTTATGAAGAAAGAGTTGGTCCAGAACCTGAGAGCAAACTCCGCATTCTTTTGACGAGCACAAATATGTAGCAGCAGATTCCTTCAACGTATCATTAGCAGTGGGAAACGATTTTCTGTAAACGGCTACACCAGGGACTAGTTTTGTTTTTTGTTAGAGTTATGACAAAACTCTTAATGAACAATAAAGCACCAATTTATGTGTAGAGGAGGAGATGTTGCAATGAAATGGTGAACTTTTGAAAATGCATGGTGGTGCAGTTTTTGTTTTTCTATACAAAGTATGAATGTTCTCTGCACGCATGAGTAGCTCCTCTCTAGGTACTCCAACTTCCTCAAAAACATGCCTGTTAGACCATTAGACCATTGAGTTGTGTGTGTGTTTACAATTGTTTGCCCGAAGGGCATGTACTGCAGAATATCACGTGACAAACTACGAAGATATTTTTGCCGCACAACTATTTGTGCCTTGTTAGAAGACGCAGATACTTGTGCATTGTGACACAGAGGAAAGACTGGATTTTTGAAAGACTGAAAAAAAATCTGCAATTTCAAAAATCCTATCGGATTGTTTTCCTCTGACTTCAACTTCACAATTTACAAGGCAAAAATACCTTCATAGTAGACTACCACAAATTAAAAGATTTGTTTCACATTTGTCTTACTTTGACACAAATACAGATACATTTTGTGTTTTGTATTTTGTTACAAGGCACAAATACTTTTGCACAACATAGATATATCTTATAAAACAGCATCTGTGATTTGCATCCACAGTTTTGCATAGTTGCATTCACTGAATTGTGTCTCTCCATTAGATTTAGGTCTGGAATTTGACTAGGCCACATGAATAAGTTTTAATCTGCACCATTCTATTGCCATTTTGGCTGTACGTTCGGGGTTACTGTCCAACTGGTCAGGGAATATACCGTGTCACCATGGTGATGGTGTGTACTTTTATTTTTTAACCACACATAGCATTTTGCATCCAGTATAAAAAAGAGTGTTTTTGTCTACAGTGAAGACTTTCAACCATCACCATTAAAAGTAGCAATCTACTTTTAACAAAAGAAACTTTTTAACCAAAACATTTATTATTAAATTGCTTTTGGATTATTTACTTGAGGGTAAAAATAAATAAATGAATATAGACACCAACTGTGATTATATAAAAGTACGCTTGTTCTCCTGGGAACCTGACTGCACACACACTTCTCCAATCAATGAGTGATACTGAATCTTATCAGCTGCCTCTTCTGCTGATTTGACGCATTTCGGAGGAGAGGGGGGTCTATTTACTTAGAAAGATGTTACAAATGCTCAGGCTTCATGCTTGGGAAATCTCTCCAGTGCAAGTAGGTTATGTGATGCAAGAATAGCAGGCCCACTGACGAAATAGGAACCTGTCATTTCTTTTATGATCTATTCCTTGTAACTAACACTGAGTGCCAAAACGAACTGTGCAACAAACGTCAGCTGATTCGAAAGAAACTACTTGAGAAAAGCAATTTTGTAGGACTTTGAGACAAGAAGATTAGGCTTGTTGTTGTAATGTGATAATTAGAAACAAAACAATTGAGTTTAGGAAGCCTGAAGCAGCACCAATCTGAAGGCAAAAGTCTAAATGGTGTGTGTTCAGGAAGTGGGAGGTTTACAGAGATGTCAGTCGCTCTTTACCTGGCCTTAGACTTGTGCAGATGCTGGGTGGAGGGAAGGTCAGCCCTTACGATGCTCTCTGGAGGCCTTATTGCTCGTTGCAGAAGCAACCTGTCCTGTTTTGCGGATGGAACCGCACAGTGATGGACGTGCACAGAATGAAGGTATTGTAGGAGATGACCAGAAGCTACTGAGGAAGGTTGAAACACAGTCTCTGCTCGGCCTGCAGGGACAGAAGAAACAGTTCTAGTTAGTTTGCAGAAATGTTTAATTGAGTCAATTCAATCTTACAGACTAATTTACATTCAAAATAATACATTTCAGTTCAACCCCTTATAATACAGTCTTGTGAAATTTAGTTTATAATAATAAAAACAATGGAAATCCAATTTCTGGTGCAATGAGCCATTGACTTTCCATCAGTCCTTCCTCCTAGGCAAGCATGTGATGACAGTGGAAGTGAACATCCAGTTGTTAGAATCCTGTTCAAACAAACAAAAAAAACACTCCCTTGTTCTACGCTTTGCTTTGTTCAAAAATGTTGCCAACTCCTCCGCCAGGAAAGTCACTTTTTGCTCTCCCAAAAGTCCCTAGATGACCAAATGAGATGGCTGCTAATGAGATGGGCCACGGCATCTTTGCCAGCAGTAAACTGTCTTAAAGATTCTACTTGTTCTGACTTTAATTGGTCATAAGTGACCATGATGTGCCTCACTTGTTTATATGGGAACAGTATAAAGCAATGACATAGCAAAGATCAGTAATTGTTGTGAGGCTTGTGGTTAAGGCCTAGTTTGCGTTTGTGGAAGAATTCAAGCTTGTATCCAACGCTAATGCTGTTGTTGCCAGTGATTGGCACATTTTAGCTCTGGTTGTCATGTTGTCTTAGTAAAACTGTTATTTTTTTTTTTTTATTTCATTAAAATTTAAATGATATGAATAAATCATGATCCTACTCTTTAACACACGCTATATATATATTGTGTATATATATATATATATTCAGCAAGTCTTCTTTTCGTGCCTGACAGCCTAAATACATTTACCCACAGCCACTGGCTGATGCTCTTTCTGTGCAAAACGACTGAACAGGTGTACCTAATAAAGTGACCAGTGAGTGCTATACTAACATAATTTCATATTAAGAAATTTCAAATACTCATGAGATATTTTGCACTTCCAATTAAATTTAATTTGGAAAGTTTTGCCGATTGGGTCTTAAGTTTAAGTCAAAATAAAATAGAATGGTCTGAACGGCTATTTAATTTAGATCAGTTATTTTAAAAAATCTATCAAATTGTAAGTTGTTTCTATTCTTTTTTTCTTTTTTTTTTTTTTTTGAGTAAGTACAATTTCACAAATATTTGCAATTTTCTCTATTAATTTTTCCATAGCTCTTACACTGACATAATTTCGACAGTGTAAGGAAATAAGATTTAATATACACTATTAAATGGAGGATCATGCTACTTTTAGTTCTAGCAGTTTATGTCGATAGTGAGATAGTTGAAAGGTCAACCGTAAGATAAATTCCCTGTCATTTCCAACAAAGCGCGGTCTTATTGTAATGTTTCAACCTCGGAAACTATGCAGGAAAAGGGGAAACGCTTTATAGCTCCTTCCCACCTCTGATTTTGCTTGTTCAACTTTTTTTTTTTTTTTTTTTTTTAAATGCATGCTGTTCTGCTTTAAGCCACTACTGTAATGACCGCTTGCCCGATGTCATCTGAAAAGTGATGATGGTCGTAATTGCATCATACAGAGGATCTGAAACTGCGAGCTGGAACTCAGACTGCGCCTCCTCGCCTGTGCGCCCCGGACGCAACAACCCAGATCCGTATAGGAGGAGCTGCCGTTCAAACTCAAACTTCCCGATCAAGTTTGTGGGTGTGATGAGGACGTGAAGGTGCAAGTTTCCAGACAGTAGACCAAAGTCGATACGTCTCTCTCTCTCTCTCTCTCTCTCTCTCTCTCTCTTTCTTTCTCTCTCTCGATCTCTAGTTCTTCCGTGGTAAAAAATGGAGTTATGATGCCGTGCGTAAAAGTGAACGGTCGGTGGAGGCAATGGATTCGTTATTCAGCAATGAAGAAGGCGCGTTGATGGAAAGTGTCTGTCCTTTGGAACCGAGAGGAGAATGTCTGCTATGAACGAGTCGCTCGCAGGAATGAACGCCACGGCGGAACAGACGCCTTCTCGTTCGCTCACCATCCCGGCAATCATGTTTGTAATCGGGGTGATCGGAAATGTCATCGCCATCGTGGTCCTGCGCCTGTCTCGGAAGGAGCAGAAGGAAACGACCTTCTACACTCTGGTGTGCGGGCTGGCGGTGACAGACCTGCTGGGCACCCTGCTGGCCAGCCCTGTCACCCTCTTCATCTACGTGAACAACAACTCGCTGGAGGGAAAGCTGTGCCAGTACTCGGGCTTCATCCTGCTCTACTTCTTCTTGGTGCAACTGAGCATCGTGTTCACCATGTCCGTGGAAAGGTTCCTCGCAATAAATCATGCCTACTTTTACAACGAATTCGTCAACCAGAGACTAGCCGCGCTGACGCTCTTTGCCGTGTACGTGTCGTGCCTCGTGTTCTGCGCGCTGCCCGTCGCCGGGATCGGGGAGGTGAAGGTCCAGGAGCCGAAGTCGTGGTGCTTCATCGACTGGCAGAGCAACAAGACCACGGTGCGAACTTTCAACCTGATCTACGCGGGAGTGAACTCGGTGATTGTGCTGGCCACGGTCTTCTGCAACGTGATGGTGTGCGGGGCGCTGATCCTGATGCACAGGCGCTTCATCCGCCGCACCTCGCTGGGCACGGACCCGCGGCGCATCGCGGAGCTGCGACGCCGGCGGAACTTCAGGCGCTTAGCCGGAGTGGAGATCCAGATGGTGGTTGTGCTCATCGGAACCTCCGCTGTGGTCCTCATCTGCTCGATACCTTTAGTTGTAAGTATGGGGGGTGATCATAGCCAAAACTGCGCTGCTTTGGGTCTGTGCGCGCGCGCCATAGTGTCACAGATTCTACATTGTAAGAAAACATCGAAATTAAACAAAATACAGTTTTATTGGCATTAAAAGTAAACAGGAACTGAAATGTATGTGACCACTGCGGACTCCCAGGACTTTGTGTTCTTATTTGAGATCTTTGTGGGCAAATGAGGCATGTCTCTGAAGCACGTGTGGTTACGCGCGCCCTCTTTTAGTTCAGTTGGTAAACCAAGCTTTGATACGGTTTCTGTTGGTTTTCTGGCCGCATGTCTATTTTTCCATATCAGGAAGTCTAACGAGTCTACAGCTCTCTGAAGCACAGGACCCAAACTAAAACTGACATTTTGCTGCAACCTGTGGCGGCAGCTTTCGTGAGCATCTGACCAAACGCCCAGGGCTGCACTGCAGAGGGGGCAGAAGGAATAGGCTACTTAAAAAAAGCAAAAAAAGTACTTGTCATTATTACTGCCTCTTTGCATCTTCACACAGTGTCAGAGAATAGTATCGTGCAAATGTAAAAATATATTGCTGCACAGCCCTGCACCGAAAGAAGCTGGAAACACACACACATAAAAAATCTCTGCATAAAAAGTTATCTAAAAAAAAAAAAAAACAATTATTTTCAGCATGTACTTATTTATTTGCTTATTTATTTCTGCCTTCATTTTTAAGCCTTTTAGCCTCTTCAGTCATAAACAAAACTTTAAATTTGTCATGCATTTTGCATTATTTGCTTAAAAAAATACATTTTTGTAATTACAGCATCCTCTATTTTTTAAGAAACAAACTAAAAATTATGAAGTGCAGAATGAGTTATTTGTGTGTATTGTTTATTTAGAGCTATTGTTTCCAATAATGGATTTAACTTCTTTGCAGCAATGCAAGACAATAAAACAAAGGGCATCTCTTTAGGCCTCCTGCATTAGCTTTGATTAAAACTGCATGGTTAAATGTGTAACTTAAGAGTAAAGAAGTGTCCAACAATCTGATGGCAAAATTAAATTATATCTAAATTATATTGTTTGATTGTGCTGAGGGTGTTAAATGTTTTAAAAAGTCTCTATCCGATTAGCATTAACACAGGCTAAAAATATTGACTATTAAAAATTAAAAAGTGGCTAAAAGGACTAAATGAGCCAAGGGAATCTCAAAAGGCTTAAACATGTAAAATCTGAGGTGAAATTTCCTATGTTGCAAAGAAATTCTGAAAGTGATTTACTATTCTCATTACAGACTCATTAAGACACATATTGTGATTAATGAAACCTTTACTCTGGGGAGAAAAAAGGATCGCATATAAAATGTACTTCTCAATCTGCCTGCCTTTATAGCCATCTCTTTAGATCTCATATTGAGTTCAAAGTTTTGACATAGGGCCATAAAACCTGTCATCAAACATGTTCAATATTTGCAACATTCCTTTTTTGTTTGGGTAAATGGGGCAACCGAACTGTCTCATCCCACATTTTTCACACTAGAAGGGGTAATGGAACCGTTAATTGGGTTATTAACCTTAAGAGGCCAGAACAGAGTTTAGTTGTGTTCATAGATGAAAATTAAAAAATAGTTTCACAAAACAACGGGGTGGGGGAAGAAGATTGTTACGTTAAAAACTGAGACGTTTGTGCCTCTGGCTTTAAGAAATGAGTGTTGGTTAGACTCATGGGAAGCAACAGCCAAAGGCTCATTTTTGATGACAGTGAGAACTGCTTTTGTTGAACCATTTCCATTTAGACCCCACTGTGGTTGCACTGAATTTGCCATCAGTAAGGAGTCATTAAGAATTTGGTCATTACATAGCATTAATGTGCAATGCTTTACAATAAAAGGATTTACATTGCATCAACAAACTTTTCAGTCTTTTATTGGGAATTTATGTGAGGTAAGAGGGGTGTGGTGTGGCACGGGTTGGTGCAGTTTGGTGTGTTTATACCACTAGCTGAACTCTGACTGGGCAGGCAGGTTTAAGCCTAAAAGCCTAACTTTACGTCACACTAGTGCGACATGTGCTTGTCACAAGCAGTCACATTTTTATGTTCCTAAATCAATGGACTAGGATCTCCACCCTAACAGAACTTGTCACCTGAAGGGGGCCCAAGAACGGTGCTGCTTTGTGGAAATCAGGCGAGGCATTTTGAATACAACCAGATCTATTTAAGTCAAAGTCCAGGCCAGATTCAGTTGAGGTCCAAAGGCAATACTTAAACGTTGATGTTTGCAGATGCTCTCCATCAGATTAACTGAATTTGAACTGTTCTGCGAAAAAGAATGAGCATGAATTTGTCTCTATATCTGTAACGCCCGAAGGACTCGCAGCTGGAAGTGAAGGGAAAGGTCTTAAGTTGAAGTCACCTTTTAGACGTGTCCTACACGCTTGAATTAAATGTTAAAACTGGCTCACTAGCATGCAGTCAAGCTCTACAGAGCTCTGCGAATGATCTAGTATTGGAGTCAGGTGTGCTGAATCAGAGACACATCTAAAAGTTGAAGGACACCGGCCCTCGAGGTCTGGAGTTAGAGACCACCTCTACACAGTGCTTTGAGTCAGCACTGACTCACTTTTCAGATTTAGTTTGCAAAAACTGAAACAAATAAACAAAACAAAAAACATGTCCTTTGTTTTTAATTCCACACTTTCCAGCACACAAAATCTAATCTAAAAAGTTCAAAGGTGTGTTGGGGAATATGATACCCCTCTGTAGTTTGGAATGCTGCCTTTTAAAACTAATTTATTTCTGTTTTCCATCGTCAGTTGAGGATCTTCGAAAACCAGTTGTTCTCAAAGCAAACATCGCAGACTTCTGGGTTGAACAAGGACCTCATAGCCATCCGCATGGCCTCCGTGAACCCCATCCTAGACCCTTGGTTCTACATTCTCCTGAAAAAGACGGTAGTCCTCAAAGTCCTGGAGAAGATCAAGTGTCTGTTCTGCAAAATGGGCGGGCGGGGACGGCGGGGAGGAGGACGCTTTCGTTGTGCAGATGGCGCCCTTTCCTCCTCCATCATCTCGAGGGATTCCCCTTCATTGATATGCCATGAGCCGGGAGAAAGAGTCAGTACCTTACAGACCGTCCTGTACCCGAATGACGGGAACACGCTGGGGCTGGCCTCATTTAAGGCCGCGTCCGAGGACGGCTCCTGTCCAGCGGCTGCACAGACATTGCAGTGTACACAGGAGGAGCCGCAGCCTCAGACGGGGCTAGAGGACAACGAGGCATGTATGGCGCAAAGTAACCTTCCTCTCTGTCCTAAGGACACGGCTCTGCATGTGACCCTCACGGACAATACTGCAAACACGCAGGAAAAATGCATATAACCATCGTCATGACCTCGGCGTATTATCAATGTATTACTCCTCAGTATTGATTCCCCGCAATTTATTCAAATCACCGCAGTTGTAACGTACAAATCCACGGACATCATAGAGGAGCTCTTCTGTTGCACTTTGAAGACTTTCGAACCACTGCTTGGCCATCATGAATGACAAGCAATGACTGTATAGCATCAATGTTAAAATGTGAACAGTGTGTTAAACTATTTAAAGAATGAAAATGTTTGCCAATGTCTTCTCTGTGAGAAGGTTTCTATACTTCTGTGCCATTTTGCATTTCCAAAAGATGAATACGCTTATAGTGTGTTTGGATTATAATTTGTTTTTCTTTCCCTTTTATGTCTTGACACTTGCAAACAGGTTGTATTATTTCAAAGTGAATCCCTGACATTGCTAGATATATAGTATTGTATTTTTTTGCATTTCATACCAAAAGGCAGCTATTCTGTGGTTTTTCCATGGTAAATACACTAGAAGATGACTAAAAAAAAACCTTAATGTGACTATTATTTTATAACATTATTCATTTGCTTATTGTAGCGCAGTACTTTGAAAGAGTCCTATCTTATTTCGGCTTAACGTAAAGTGCAGGGCGTCTTATCTAATTTGACTGTGTGGTGATGTTTAGAAAGGGGATTAAAACACATCAAGTGTCCTGACAGGTAACATTGCTTTTGAACACTATTCTCGTTGTGCTGCTAAAAACATTATTTCGATAAAGGTCCACATGCACCCGTTTTTCATTGAACAAACGCCATAATGTGCTGAACTCCTCAAATCAAAATAAAATAAAAAGAAAGGATTCTTAAGAATGCTGCTTTAATTGGATTATTCACAAAAAACAGGAGCAACAAGAAGAACTGTCCCTTTTTTTCCTTTGCTGAAGATAAAGAATAATCCAGAACAAAGGTATTTACATTGATCCCATCCGTCTCACATTAGTGGCAACCTCATCTTATCCAGTCGAGTCAACAATCTCTGATATCTTCTCAGAATATCTGTAGAGGTTAACTTTCACAGATTTTTCCTACTCAGATTACTTAGAAATGCAATTGGCTGTGCTGGTTATTAGTTCAAAGGGTGTTGGATACAAATATTCAACAGACTCCCAAATAACAATAACCACTGAAACCAGACGTTCACAGACACTGCAAAGAAAGACACAACCATTTTTCTCACTGTTCCATTGGGGTTTACCAAATTAGCTTATGGTTGCTAAATACCAAAAAAATATAGAGATTCTTTAGTATTTTTATTACTTTCCTCAAAGTCAGAAGTTCATGAACACTAAGCTTAATATGGCTTTAAAAAGAAGATGCTTGTTAAAGCTAGAGTGTTATTATTCACAGTGAAACGAGTTCTGTCCCAAAATGGTCTGAAAGGCCACTGAGAAAGAAAGAAAGAAGCCATTACTCATGAAAAATACAATTTGCAAATGGATTCAGCGACTAAGGCCTTCACTTCTGGAGACATGTCCCATGTTAGATTGACCTATTTGGCAATAAAAACCTTTGATACAGTTAAGAACAAACACATTGACGCTTACATGGAAAGACTATATATACAATGATCATAAACATTCAGTCAAATTTGTACATAAGACCAAATCAATGCTTTGCATGATTGTTGAATTATTTAGTCTAAATCCAGATCGGTGTGGACATAAGCTATGTTCACCGAGATATTTAGAGAGTTGATTAAAAATAATTTTCAAATATTTTTGCTATGTTATTAATAATTGAGGTAGGTCTGTTAGGGTCCGCCCTTTATAAATGATGGTTACTCTAGCATTTTTCCATAATGATGGGGTTTGACCAGTTTCTAAAGATAAATTAAACAAATCAGACAATGGAAATGATAAAACATAAGATGATGCTGCTGCTGAACCTCAGCTGGTGTGATTTATTTCACACATGAGAAAAACGACAGAAATAGACACAAATATATAAATAAAGAAACAAAAGTAAAGCAAAGTAACACTCAAAATAGTCCAGCAACAACAAAAAGAGAATAACATGTTCGAAAGGGACTAGGAAGAAGCATATACTTATCATTTTTCCTACTCATTGCACCTAAAAAAAAATAATAAAAAAGCAAAAACAACCCAAGCCCCCTCAGAATGTGTATTATATACAGTGTATGCACATATTCTTAAACGGATCGCAAATAAGGGAACAAATGATCTGTGAAAACACCTGTTGACGGTCAAAAGCCCCTCATTCCTGGACTCTGTGAAAACTACTGTCTCCATATATAGAAATACGAAACTTTGTGAAATGTTGCACAGAGATGGAGATGCTTTAGGTTGTATTTCCTCCCTCAATTTCCCCTTCTGTACTGAAAAGCAATTCCTGAATATTTCCAGGAAGGAGCTTGTTTATGGCTTGGTATATAAATTGTGCTACCTGAGAATGAACCAGGAAAGGAAAATGTAATTATCATGTAATGTTTTTGATTTAGAAAAAATCGAAAACTTTGTATGATCTTTGTAGCTGGTGTTGTTAATTATCTGTTTTATTATCTGTTATGTCTCCTCTTTTATAGTATTGATCCAGTGATTGAGTTGCACATTTGTAAGTATTGCTGCAAAACCTCTGCACAGCAAATTAAATACTGTAAAACCAGTGAACAGCAGAGGATGTGGAGTGATTTGTGCTCCATGCATGTATCTCACCTTACTGAGAACTGAGATGCTTCTTGATAGTTTATTTGTTTTAACTGAGCTTTACTGCAAGAAACCTATTTTCATGAACTCTTTCCATTTCCACACTTTAAATATCCATTTTGCAACTAACACCAGGAATTTAGTTGGGTTTAAATTTAATAATAATCTGTTTCGGTGTGCTGTGGTGGCGCAGGGGTTAAGCACAACCCACATAAGGAGGCCTCAGTCCTCGACGTGGCTGTCGCAGGTTCGATTCCCGACCTGGCGACCTTTGCCGCATGTCTTCCCCCTCTCTCATCTCTCAATTAACTGTCAAATTAAGGCCACTAGAGCCAAAAAAATCTTTAAAATTAAATAATAGTAATCTGTTTCTACCAGACCACCTCTTTAAGCAGCACATTTCTGAAGTGATCGCCAGCAGTAGCTCACGTGAAGTTCTGAAGGCAAAAGAACAGCCACATCTGTTCTGAATCTGGCTCCACTCAGAGTATGAATGAGTGGGTAATGAATTACCAATTGAGGAAAAGTGTTCACTTAACGCCTCTGCAATTAATGATGGCCTACTAACAATTTTATTTATCTTAATATGAAGTAAAAGTACACAGAATACCTGTGCAAGAAAATCTACACTCTCCCCTTTAAGAAATGGTCTTCATTAGTGTTTTCCTTTGTCAGCAGGATCATTTTTAAAATGTGCAACACATGTTATCCCCTTCACCTCTTCCCATAACAGCAGTAATGATCAAAGCGCTTAAAACAGACAGATATTCAGATGGAACCAACAGACAACTCTACGACTCCGCTCACCTGTGGATGTATTGCTTCTTCAACCCCCCCTCCCACACAATCCCCCCACAAAGATTTCGAGGTCCAACATGGCGTCGGTCCAGAGCCTTCAGGGAGCGTTTAAATGTCCCCACTGAGGATGAGTGCTCATTAATGGAAGCTGCGACCTCAGACTGAGAGATCTGTTCAGGCTGTAAAGTCTCTCCACAGACAGGAAGCTGTGATTGACAAGTAGCCGAAGGAAGATTTTAGCAGATGAAAAATGATCCCTCTTGGAAACTTGCATTGTTTTCTCACCTCATCAGATCTGGTTAGTCATACACTTAAAAAAAGCTGGTTTTGACATTTAAAGCTCTAAAAACAGCTGACATTTAAAGAATGAGTTAAAAAAAAAAAAAAAAGCATTGTGGATGGGACTTTTAGCACTGCAGATTGGTACTTAAACAGAATAAATTTCTTGGTCTGGATCTTCTGCTGGCTTCTCAATACTTTGTGTCCATATTTAAATAAGCCTGCTTCACTATAATCCATCTTTTACGTAATGTTAGGCACCCTGACATGAGTTCAAACGGCAATACTTGGACCATAAACTGCATTCTGTGGTGGATCGGACAATGAGAGATGTGTTTAAATAGGGTTTCCAGTAATCCTAAAACTTTTATCAGGGAGTTTTATGGGTTTTCCATACATATATTTTACCTCCTTTCACACCTAACACTGAAAACTGAAAAACACTTCCCAGAAAAAGATTTATTTCTCATAAGCATAAAAAAGCTAATAAACAACCACGAGTTATCTGAGAGCTCAGGTTTCTTCTGTCCATATAGACTTCCCTGGTACAATCAGTCATGTACTCACAAAAACCCTCATCTTTAACATCTTGGTTTATGTTAAGTTGGATATCTTGTATTTGATTATACACAAAGTGCTCTGTGCTGCTTCTAACAGCTTTGTTCGTTTACTTTTCACATGTGGGTTTCTGTAAGGGCATTTTGCCTTTTAAAATCTCTTCTTTTAGATTTTATCTTCTGCATTTTCAGACCAACAACATGTTTCATTATGAGGTCCTTGCCTTCACAGCAGGGACTGCTTGCTGTTTTGCCTACTTGGTTTTTGAATGCTTTGTAGACCCACCTTTCTGCCCCTTTATTGTGATTTGTGTGTTTTCTAAATTATTGCTCTCAGGTTCCTACAAGGCAGGCTTTATGGTAGAGAGAATGGGAGACTGATGGGGAACAAGGAAGACACAAAGAACAAGCGGAATGGCAATGAAAGGAAAACGGTAAGAAAGCAAGACACAGCAAGTTTGTTTATATAACGCCGTTCATACACAAGGCATTTGAAATTGAATTACAAGACATCAAAAGAAAGAGAAAATTAAGCAGATGCATTGTATGAAAGAAAGGGACTTTCTTTCATACAAGACTTTTCCAGACCGAGTAGGAAGTCTGTACCATCTTCCACCTCAGACTCTCTGCATCCTGAAAGCTTCACTAACAGTAGCTCAAATAATTTTAGCGCCTTCGAGACAAACACACATTTCAACAAGGAAATTCTTACCACTCCTCTCACACATGAACACACATCTGCACTCGGGGACTGGAACTTACTACTTTATTTGCTTGATGATTTTGATGATGGCATTTGACAAAATGTAATGTTTTTTTGTTGACTTGTAATTGATTTTTGCAATTTCTTATTACGTTGTAATCACTTTGAAATGCCTTGTGGCTGAAAGTGCTATACAAATAACCTCGACAGCCAGACATGGACCCTAATCTGTCATCCAGAATCATTGCAAGATCCAGGACAGCAGATTCAGACAGACAGTGGACCCCCGCCGTTCACGGGGGTCCACTGTCTGAATACTTCAGGCCTCCTTCAGCAAATGCTAAAACACCACTTTCTAACATCATAAAAACAAAGCAAGGTTCTATATTGCAAAACATCATATCTACAAACCCTGTAAAGTATCATTTGAAATCTAATGTATTGTATGTTTTTCACTCTGAAAAGGGGAAACAAAAAGCTTTGAAACGGTCAAAAGGTTGATCCGTTTTGCGTGACATGCCAAACCGCTCATCAGCTGACTTGTCAGTTTAATGACACGTCCTTAGGTGTCGACCGTCCAGAAAGCCTCTCGTCCCATTTGTGTGAAAACGTTTGAAAAAGCTGAGCCACTCCTAAACTTCCCCAAAGACAAGTGGAAAGTAAAATGAGTCATATCTGAGGAGCACTGAAAACAATTTGAATTATTTATGCTCATTATCAGATGGATGGATTTATCAAGAGTGGAATCACCGCAAAGAGGAGCAGGAGAGGAGTTTATTACTGTTAATCAACAGGGATATCTCCCCGTTTTCATCCATCACACTACGCCTTTAAACGCTGGACTGGCTGACTCAGACCCTAACATCTGTGCTCGGCAAAAACAACACGGAGAAGAAAGCGAATCTACTATCTGTCATGTGGCGTCTTCTGTCAGTTGACCTCAGCCCTGCGGGACGCATGTTGGATTAGTCTGACTGAACCATGCAAGTCAACAGACACATGCTGTAGGAATGTCTTCCAACCGAGTTATGATTAAGATTGTCCGCAAATATTGAGCTGTTTGTTGACCTTTTTATCTTTCTGAGCCCCAGTTTCTGACATGACCTAAACCCAAGCTGTGGAGCAAAACTTTGGAGGTTGTTATTCATCTTTTTTGGGGGGATGTGTGTTCTGTATTATTAGTAAAAAAAAAATATGAATTCGTTTTCCAATCTTAATTCATCATATTTAATTAGGTTTACACATCATTGCATTTTCTTTGCTTGATAAGAGAATGCATTTTCCAAATCCAGAGTTGATGAAAGCACTTGGATGTGTTACAATTTATTGTTTTTGCAAATCAATCAAGACCAACAAAATTTGTTTTGTTTTTATTTATGTATTTATTGACAAAAAAAAAGTTGCAGAACCTTTTCAAGTTCTGCAACAACCTCTCTATCAGTTTGAGGTCTGGGCTTTGATTAGGCCACTCCAGAACATCCATCTTATTGTCTTCTGCGTAGCTTTAGCTGGATGCTTTGGGTCGCAGTCTTGCTGGAAAATAAATGTTCTCCAAAGCCGTAGTTCTCTCGTTGCTCAGTTCCACCCCGACTTACGACTACTAGCAGCAAGTGGCTGGGCCTCTGTTGAATTAAGTCATTCACTTTAAATATGTATTCAATCACATATTTGTTTCACATATTTTTTATCTGCTGTTATTTGGTAGAAATCTGTTCTTTATTATGATTGATAGGGAAAAGCAATGAAAGGGTAAATAAAATTTTTGAGAAACTGTACAAAACTGTGAAAGAAAAACTACAAAAACTCTCAAGAGGTTAAAATATGAAAGTATCGGTTTAATGTTAAAACTTAATTTGTTCACTTTATGACACTTGCAATAGAAAGGAACACCCTAGCATGTACTCACAATGACAATCATTTCCATTTTAGAAGTACACATGAAAAAGCTGACAGTTTCATACGAAAAATGATGACTGTTTGCATTCAGATTAGAAAATAAAAAACTTTTACTGTGTGTGAAAGTAGATAAAACACGTCTAAGTAACGAAACACACTACAATAATAACCAATTTCAAAATAAAACAAACTGGTTGTCTTTTATTAATGCAGTGCCTTGCAAAGGTAATTGTACCCACTGAAGCTTTACACATTTTGTCACATTAAAACCGACAACTTCAATATATTTTTCTGGAATTTTATGTGATTTGGAAGGAAAACAATACAATGTTTCAATTACTGTTTACCTAACATGATGTGAGCTGCCTATATGAATTGACAGGCTGGGCAATTAGAGCTATAATCAGAGAAGCAGAAGAGACCTTTGGTAACTCTGGAGGAGCAGCAGAGATTCACAAGTAAGGTGCTGTAATCTGTCAAAGGAATATCTGTTTCTCTACCAGGGGTCTTCAACCCTGAAAAAAACGAGATCATCAGCTCAAACCTGATAGACATACAGCCTAAAAGATGGGCACCCAGGTGAGCTGAATGCAAAAGCATGCCACACATTTCACATTTTTTTAAATCGTGGAAACGTTGAAAAACAAATATAAATTTCCTTCCGCTGATGCCTTGTTCTGGTCCGTCATATCAAATACGTTAAAAGGTTTGTTGTTGTAATGTGACAAATTGTGAAACACTTTAAGTAGTATAAAAACTTTATCAAGGCACTGTATACTTGAGCATCTGGATCTCTTCTGCATAAATGGGAGCAGTGGCCTCTAGCTGAACACTGAACCGACTTTCACTGACTGAAACGTGACTCCCCAGGCTGATCTTTCCACGTTCGTTTCCAGCCCCATGAGTCACAACAGATATAAAAACTTAACGTTCACATTTAACTATAATTGATGGTAAAGAGGTGGGATAGTTAAATACAAAGAGTTGCAACAACTAGGTCTTCTGTGATCTTTGTGTCTAATATTAAGTTTACGCTTTGCACGAGATAATCAGTTCAATATGAGAGCAGTTCAGAGTCTTCTTGCTTTAACAAACTGCTCGCTTGCTGGTGCGTCCGTATCCTGCGATCCCTCTTCCCTGCTCACTACGTTTCGTACATTCCCCTCAGCGTCTATCACCACTGTGGTCCTCCTCAGCTCCTCGTACTGCATCTGCCTGTCAGCGACAGCCACACAGGCCGCTAGCACTTCATCGGACTCAAAGTCGTAGTCCTGCTCCAGCTCGGGGGCATTAAGGATCTGCTTTCTGGTCTCTTCCTCCTGTCTGATCTTCTCCTTGGTGGCCAGCTGCTGCTTCTGTAAGGTCCAAGCCCATTTCAGATCCTCCTGCCACAGGCTGCGCTCAGAGGGACACAGGTGGATGGCAATCTGGAATGATCTCACAGCCTGCAGATAGAGCGCCAATAGGAGAAAAGTTTTGAGGAAGCAGTGGAAAATGTGAAATGAAAGGGGCAATGATTCAGGAAATGAGCTAGAAGTCTTTGAGATGCGTGTTCACACGAGAAACATGCAGCATGTCTGGGATTATGATCCTAACCTTCTTACCCTTTACAGGTGTAGTTTGTTATGAATCTAGATCAATATCTCTTTGAGTCGTGACTAGAAGATTGTGTTGAAACCTGCAGTCCCACTCAACAAAATCGCAAGCGTCTCTACTCGTTCACACAACCAGGCGCCTGACTTGATGAATGACCATTTGATCCCCATGAAATGGTGAAATCGATTTCATCCGACACGCCAATAAAGTTGACTGATGATCTTACAAATCAACTCTGACAAATATCAGAGACCTGTCGAGCATCTCCTAAAGCTAAGGGGCTGGAAAATGAGGTAAAACTCAGAAGAGTTTAGCTCCTTAAATCAGCTGCTGAGGCTCTGACTGAGCTTCGAGAACCTGCAGAAAAGTTGTGGGATACATTTTTGAGCTTAAAATGAAGATTAAAAGAAAATATATGTTAGCATTTTCAATCATTTTACAGAAGACAGAAGATGAAAATTAGCCATCTGACACATTTACATGAAACTGTTCATTAATAAGTACAGCATTTCCTTTTCAGATACACTTTCCTTTTCTTAAAAGAACAGGAAAGACAATCCGTCATTCACATATTAAACTGACGTTGGCATCAAATATTACAGATTTTTCAGAACTTGGATGTTATAACTCACACTGATGTGCAAAAATAATTTTTCACACTGCCATACTAACTGTTGTTAGGGGGGGACGTATCTAGCAGGTTAACACATCAGAGTACCGCAGAGGAAAAGATTAGATTGTTTTATGTTTTACAAGCAATAATAGACTTGAGTTGCAATTAAAAAAACTTTTTTGAAAAAAAAAAAAAAAATGAACAAAAAAAACAGGTCAATACATTTAATCCTCAAAGCCCATCAAAAGAGAAATCCAGAGAAGATAAATGTATTTGTAACAGAGACCATAAATGCCAACATATTGTTGACATGTTGTTTTATTTTTTGCATAGTCTCTTTACCCTGAATTGAGTTTACTGGAAATTAAAGAAAAGCAAGAACAGAACAGTCAATTAAAGTAAAAGACAAAAAAAGTAAATAAATCAAGATCATCTGAATTGCCAAACAGGCACAGCCTGAACATGTTGGTACACCCAATGTTCTAAAACACGACAGAACAAGTTGTACTAAAAATAGATATTTGTTCTATCATACCAAAAGGGCTTCATTATCTGAGGAGGTGTGTCTATATTTAGTTTTGTTTGAGCTTAAGTAACTTTCAACACTTCCCACTGTTGTTTTGGGGGCTGTAGGACAGGTCTCCCGCTCTAAGGCATGCATGAGCGAAAATAACCTGAAGGGTTTTTTTTTTTTGTCTTAAATCAAGGCTGCTGGGCTGCTGGGAGGGAGGCAATAAAGTCACTGTGATCCACAGGTTTCACATACACAAGTCCCGGCGCGTTCCGAGGCAATTTAGTCAATCGTCTCAGCCGCAGGCACCTGGGTGCGCTTCATATGAAGAGCCTCAGATCAGAGGATGGAAGCGTACAAAAAAATAAACAAACTGGGAAACAGAGTTATTTAATGTGTTACAGAGTACCTTCCAACACCGTTATTGATCTCAAAGTTCTTTTTTCAATATAAGCACATGTTTCAGATATTGGCAAAACGTCCACAAATATGGAATCAGCAAATATTGAGATGGATGGTTTTATGGATAGATGGATAAAATAATGGACGGATACCGCCGGGAATAAAGTCTTGAACTACATATTTTCCTTCTTCATGCTTTGTGAAACCTGGAAAATAAATTCTAGACTTTTCCGAAGTGCTTCAAACCACAGAGGAAACCTGCAGCTTTTCAGAAACCCGACGTTGATGAGTTCAAGATAACAAAATAAAAGGTTAATTGCGGACCAAATGAACATTTTAACCCAGATCATGAACTGGTTGGGTATAATTCAAATCCATACTGGTGTGTTACAACAGGGAAAAGGCCTAAAGCTATGAAATGTAAATATTATTGCTTACTGCGGCAAAGAAATTAGCCCCAAGGCTGTGACTTATAAAACAACTTGCATGCCTGAATAAAGTCGTATTCCTTTAAAATGTCCAAGATCCTTATCACAAAACATTATTTCTTGGAAGCCTGGAAGCTAGTTAATAATAATAATAAAAAAAAGATAAAGTTTGAACAAATAAGTTTATATAATGTTTCTCAATTTAAAACATAGCTCCTACTGTAAATCTTTTTAAAAGCATTTATATGTATTCACTTGGCAGAAGCGATTAAAAAAGGTGCTTAATTTAACTGATCAGTTGTTACTTTATTAAACCAAACCTTTCACCCTCTGAAGAAACCATCTTTACTCACCAGGTCCACCTCTCCCAGGTTGAGCTGTGCCCGGCCCAGAGTCTGCCAGCCCTCCCACCACAGCGGCCTGAACTTCACGGCCATCTCTGCTGCCTTCACAGCAGGAAACACTTCATGCAGGATGGTCAGCACCTGCAGAGGAAACACACATGGAAAAAAAAAGACTGCATCTATATTTCTGCGTATGCAAAGTCTTCGAGAAAATACCGATCCACACATAGGACAAGACACCAAAACCAAGCAAGGAACAGATAGGAACCCAACTCACTGATGAACAGGAAATATAATGGTAAATTAATAATATTCATTTTCTTCTTAGTGGACTTTTTTTTTTTTTGATAATTTAATTAATTACTAGACTTTTCATACAAAAAAAACAACAGAGATTAAATAGCAAACGTGAACTCTGATGGCGTCTGGTTGCAGGAAATTTTACTTAGAGGTGTCAATTAAATACTGAAACATTTTTACGTCTTTACCTCTGAAAGGATCATTAATTGTTTATATTACAAATAGTGTGAAAATCACAAGACAAGCAAAAATGATTAGGCATGAGATGGCATTTGAAATTGTTTTTCAGATCTTATTTTAGCATGGCAAGCTTTTACTAAGGCTGGTGGTGAGGTTTTCCACAGGCTGCCAATATTTCCAAATCTAGCATGTTTTCTGACAGCCAGAAGTTGAAAGCTCTAATGGAGAAAACAAAGTAACTCTTTAGTAAAAGAAAAGTAATAAAAATCAGCCTCTAGTACTGCTTTCTCTCGCTCTCACAGCCTGAGATGCGCAGAGATGTCTATCGTAGAAAATTGTTATCTTTTCACTGTGATCTTCCTCTGAGGGAAATCTGAATGCTTCACTGATACTGAAAATAGCTGACTCAGCAACATCATCTACACAAAAGACTGTTGTTGTCAGCCTGACTTAGTGGCACTAAGTCTAGGGTGTTTACTGACTGCAGAGATTTGCAATCAATTGACCAGAAAACATTAAAGCATCATATGCATCCCTTCAACTGCTACATTTAATAAAGTCAAACAGTAAGTTTCAGGGAATGTTCGATGTTAATCCATCAATCAATCAATCAATCAATCAATCAAGTTTATTTGTATAGCACATTTCAGCATGATGGCAATTCAAAGTCCTTTACATCAGAAAGACATAAAAATCAACAATCAAAACATTACATTTTTCCGAGAGCCGTCATTACACATCAAAATATTGGTTAGTGTTTCATTTACCAAGGTCCAAAAGCAATTCTGAACAGATGGGTTTTTAGCATTGATTTAAAGGCACTAAGTGCTTCAGCTGTTTTGTGGTTTTCTGGAAGTTTGTTCCAGATTTGTGGTGCATAGAAGCTGAATGCTGCTTCTCCTCGTTTGGTTCTGGTTCTCGGGATGCAGAGCAGAACCAGAACCAGAAGACCTGAGGGGTCTGGAAGGTTGGTACAACAACAGCAGATCTTTAATGTATTGTGGTGCTAAGCTGTTCAGTGATTTATAAACTAGCAACAGTATTTTAAAGTCTATTCTCTGAGCTTCAGGGTGCTCTAACTTCCTGGTTTTAGTCAGAATGACAGCAGCAGCATTCTGGATCAGCTGCAGCTGGAGGATTGATTTTTTTTAGGCAGACCTGTGAAGACGCTGTTGCAGTAATCAATGCGATATTGGTCCTATAATCCTGAAAATGTTCTTCAGGTGATAGAAGGCCAACTTTGTGACTGTCTTTAGGTGCCTCTGAAGGTTCAGGTTGGTGTCCATCACTACACCCAGATTTCGGGTCTGACCGCTGGTTTCCAGCTATAATAACAGAAGCATTGACTCAAAATCACTCCTCTTTAGGTCCAAAGATAATAACTTCAATTTTGTTTCTGTTCAGCTGCTTATGTTCAGCTGGACAAAGTTATGGCTCTTCCACACATTTATCTGTTCTAAGCATCTGTTTAACATCTAATGAAATAATTTGGGTTTTTTTTCTTTCTTGAGAAGTTTATTCATAGGTATTTTAAAAGCATGCTCCATTTTACAAATCTGCGATAAAATATAACATAAATCAATATGTGATTTAAAATTTTAGGTATCAAAGTCAGGTGAATTTTCTCCACCTGCCACAATAGGAAGGGACATATTCAGTCTCATTATAAAGTTTCAATAAAATGCAAAACATTCGCAAAATTTCGCAATTGGCTCCATACCATGAGCCTATAAGGTTACATATAATCAACCACATGAACATAAGGAGCAGTGTGCATAGCAGCAGCCCCGTCATGTGCTTTAAATTTCTTTCTGGAGTTAACTTACATCTCCCCTGACCCAAGCTCACACGTATCATTGTTGAAGTGAACTCGTTCCCCTCCTCAATCTCTTAAACGCTACTCTGGTGTGAGATTACCAGCTAGATTTCTGTCTGTGATATATGAACCATGCAGTTCTTGATTGAGGGGGTGGGGGGGAGTACCCTCTTCCAAACAAGAGGCTTTACATATCCTGACAGCACTGATCCATCTGATACTTTGTAGATTCTGAAGCAATTCACTCTCGAGTGTACAGGGCCATGACACGGATTTTAAACAGCCGTTGTTTATGAGACAACGATTAAACCACACTGCAAAAGCTGTGTTTGAAAAACTAACTGCAACCTATAATTTAGCAGCTTGTAAAATAAACTTTAGTAGCAATGAGCAGAAATTTTGCGAGGCCTTATCGGTGTCTATCACCCCGGAGGGACCCCCGATTCTTTGCAACACCACTTCAGTTCACCGAGTTCATGAAGACTTCTTAACATCCCACTACAGCATCTCAATCATACTTGACAGGGCCACTGCACCACTAGAACATTTTCTTTAAAAGGAGGAAGCTAGCTCAACCAAGAAGTCAACTCAGTGACTACAAGCTCCCCTACAAACGAGGCCAGTTACATTTCACCAAAACTATATTATCTCCAATGCCAAATTACTTCATGCTACTAAGTAACAGCAGGTTCCATTGTATGATGGAAACACATAAGATGAGGAGGTGAAAGCTGTACAGATGGTACCAGCATTAGACGTGCAGGAAGCCGGATGTGTTGGGCACAACAATGATTAAATTAAACGGACACAAAGCATCTAAAGGAAGAAGAAGAGGGTCTGCATCATCGAACACGTCATCTGAGCAACGATGCGGATCTGAGGTATGTCGGCTTATTGTTGTTTTATGGATGTAGAAGCATCAAGTAGAATAACTAACCGGCGCTGCTCACAATACACGCAGAAACGCTGAAATAGTCAAAGTAACCTGAGGTCAGTGTGTGTGTAAACTCGTCATGGCTTGAGAAGAAACAAAAAAAAAAAAAAAAAAGAAACTCAACACAAAAACTGTTTAGGGTAGAGTTTCTCCAGGCCTGGTCCACTAATGATTTCCTTCTCAAATTTCCTGTAATGGATAATATTATATTAGGCATGGAATACTCAACGTGATGAGAATGACTACAGTTACAAGGAGAGGGTTTATTGTGTTAGCCTATATTGTATTAGTTATAGTAAATGGATAAATAACGGGAAGAGGTTCATTTTGCCCGACTGCATCCTCCAACTTCCAAGACTGTTCTGCTGAGTTCAGAAATGATTTTCTTTTTTCCTGAATATGAACAAGAGATTAAAACCAGACATAAATCATAGACGCTAAACTACAAACACAAACAGACAGAAAACAGACAGACAAGAAGAAGAATAAGAAGCAAAAACACAGAAACTGAGCTTATTACAGATTCAGTATAGATTAGTCTGGGAGGGTGGCGTCAGAATCAGGTTCAATCTCCAGCTGATGACAGAAAATGGCCAGCTTTCTAAAAGCGTTTTCACTACTGGCTTGGTGACGATTAAAAGTGAACAAACCAAAATGTATTCCTGCACTGTTATTGTCATTCTGTTGCGGAAATTTTTATGAAGAAACTGAATTGAAAAGTGAATTGCTACGATTGCTTTTCTAAAGACACTTTATATGACAAAATAAAGCAAAAAAAAAAAAAAATCTTGTAATTCTGGTCTACTTTCAAAAGACTATTCC
The DNA here is from genome assembly GCA_903066825.1 of Alfaro cultratus. Taxonomy (NCBI): domain Eukaryota; kingdom Metazoa; phylum Chordata; class Actinopteri; order Cyprinodontiformes; family Poeciliidae; genus Alfaro; species Alfaro cultratus. Next base: position 24,719 of record CAEFZX010022823.1, on the reverse strand, counting down.
ACATTCCCACGGCTAAAGATGGTGGTGGAAGCTGTGCGAACGCTTTTCCTCAGCAGAAATAAAGAAGCTGGTCACAGTTAATAAGGAAACAGGTGCAGCTAAAAAATTCTTCCGGGAAGAAAACCGGCTAGAAAGTGCACCAGACTTTACACGGAGTTGGCGGTTCTTCTCCTTTCAACAAGAAACCCTAAACCTAAGCATGCAGTGGAATGGTTTTAGATTGAAGCATGTTCAAGAGTTTGATGTGCAGCTTTAACCACAGATAAAGTTGGTTCAAAGCAGTATTTACTCAGGGCAGCTGGATACAAATGCAAACCACATTTTTCAGGTTTTCAACTGAAGATAAAAAAAGGAAAAAAAGAAATTTGGTTTCACTTCCCAATTATACTCTGCATTGTCTAGTTCTGACATATACACCAATTTAAAATACATAAAAGTTTATCAATGGGACGTGACAAAACCCTCATGAATGCAGCAGCAGGGACATCACTGAGAAACCAATAAGTTGGTAAATATATACCTGAGACTTCATTTCGTACAGCGGAGAGTTGTCTGGAGTCAGCTGAATAGCCTCATCCCACTTCTTTATGGCCTCCCAGTGCCTAAAAAAACAACACACGCATCACACATACACACTCATCTCTATGATTCCTTACAACCATGACTGTCCTACACTAATAAGACGCTTTATACGGAATCAGCATGGCTTTGTTTTACTGTCTCAGCTCAAAGATTTTATAAACTTTATGTAACTAAAACACAGTTTGCTTTGTGGATATAATGAGAAGATTTGCCCAGATAATTTCTGCAAACAGACATTTGTGAAACACATCTGAGTCATGCTTCAGTTTAATTTGATCCTCTTTTTTTTTATTTTCCCATTTATGTCTTGGTTTCAGTTAAGTAAGGATTTCCAAGAGCTCATTGCTTAAATGAGCCATAAGTAGATTTTTTATTTATTTTTTTTTTATGTCAAAAGTTTCCCAGAACAATCTGCGTTGTGCAACACCTGTCCATTGGCCTGACAGCATGGCAGAGGTAACAAAGGCTGCAAAAGCTTAAACAAACAGACAGGTTTCTGCAGTTTAAAACAGGCTGCAAGTCAGAGTCTGTGAGGTAACAGGGTTGACGACCGCTTGAGAAAAACCACTAAACAGGATTTTCATAAATTTGGTCATAAGACACATCGACAAGTCCCAATCCAAGCAGCTGTCACCACTGGTTTCAGCTGTTTCGCATAAATTTGTTTTCACAGCACAGGTTTACTTTTTGACCGCACCAAATCGACAGCTCCAATTTGTGAAAAGCATCACTTTGGGGTCAATATTGACTCGAAACAAGTTTCCCAAACGGGGGAACAAAGACTAAGGTGGAGTCATTAATTTGACCTTCCCATTGTCATGTCAGCAGCTTTCACCACTTAAAAACGTGACGGATGACCCGAGAAATCCGAAAGCAATTAAGACCACACAATGAGGCAATTAACATCGATCAGGTGAAACAATATATTCATAAATCATTCGGGTGGATTTATAGGGAAGAGAGCTGACTGAGGAACTAGAAACTGAGGGAGTGCAGAAACCTTCTCTGCATGAAGGAAAGGAGGAAATTAAGCAATGGAGCACATGAGGCAAGGAACAAAAAAAATGCCTTTCATAATGAATCTTATATCTTTATCAGTCAAAAGTAGATTACATAAAGGAGGCTGCAAAGAAAGCACTAATTCTCATTTTGTTTACAGATGTAAACAAAAGTTTGAAAACAAAACAAAAAAAATATTAAAAGTCAGGAGCTTTGCAGCTCATCTAAATACAGAAAACCGTAGAGAAATAGGAAGCTGTGACACTTCAACCCACAACGATCCCCCCACAAAAAAAGAGAAGCTCTCCCCTCACATGATGAGTCGTACGAGGGTTACTAGTGTGAAGGTTTTGGAGGAGTTAAAAAAGTTTCTTTCAAAACCTGAATGCTCGCCAAATTTGACTTTTGTAGAAGCAAAAGCAGTAAAACATTTGGACACAACTTCCCCTTGAATTGAATAAGGGAGGCAACATCACTCCTTTTCAGATAAGGCAATTTTAAACCTGTAATTGGCAAGCTATGAGTTGCCAGGGAGTAAAAAATAGTTTATTAATAAATTAGAATTCACTACATGTTTTTATAGAAATAAATAATTGCTTCAAAATGTATAAAATAGCTGTTACAGACAAGGTGACTGCTAAGTATTTGAGTTGCTGTGTAGATTAACCAATCACACCTCACACCGCATCCTTATTTTATAACACCTATCAAATATAAAAATGTTCATTTGACAAACCTTTTTTTAATGAGTGGTGGCCTTCATTGCCCCAGACAATAACCTTACTGACAAGCTGCTTTTTGTTAAGTACAAGCAATGGTGTTATGCAACTTTTTAAGAAACATCTTTATAATACTGTGTGCCACAATGAAAGCATTGTATTTTTACTCATTATGATGAAGTCAGAAAACAAGTAAACAGAAAGGCAAATATAACTCATAAAACCTGAGGATGTCAGAAATACCAAATAAAAATACCACAAGATGAAAGCTGTAAGCCAAAGATTTTGGCAAACTGTGTAAAGCATTTGAGTAATAATATGAGTCTGACAAAGTCCAATGAAGATAAAAAAAAAAATTAAAAAAAAACTGTCGTAAAGCATTAATAGCAGGGTATTAATATAAAGGCAGTAAATATGTGTCTTTTTCACAGCAGGGTACAGCAGCTGACGCTCTGAGTGTAAATGATGGCGCACTCAACAAATAAAGAGTAACGGCCGGTATAAGACGCCCACATCAAATCTAGTTAAATATCAACTATTCACTGGCAGTAAAGGTACATTAAAATATCTACAGAAAGATTCCCAGAGGCTCAGATCATAAGCAAGGCCCAAGTAGCTCCCTGATTACATCAGAAACATCCAAACCTCTGTAATAAGAAACTCCCGTCAGAGGTCCAATGTTCCTAGAGACGAAAATGCACCGTCACCAACATCCCCGAACAGACACAACCTCAAATCTCTAAGCAGCCATTAGGCAGCACCAACGTGGCATCATTTCCAAGCAAAATCCACTTTCTCTGGGCAAACATGATTACAGGCAGCAACTAAAGGCCACAACATCAAATCCTCTGAACTATCAGGGTTTGTACAAAGCAACTGTTCGTTTGACTGAAAAAGGCCAATGGGTATAATATGTTAGAGGCACAATAAAGATCAAGAGGCCTCTGAACTTCGCCCTGCAAAGTAATGCAAAGATACCAAGTGAATAACTATTACTATAAATTAAAAAATAAATATTAATATTTTGTTTAAATCCCATCAGTTTCCTAGGAAAAGCAAAATAGCGGCATTTTCCCACTCCATTATTGTTGCAACACAAATATTATTATGACATCAGGTGGTGGAATCAAGTTTCACAGAAAGGTTTTTAAATCTCCCCCAGGCTTGATCAGCAGGCTGTGGTTTTGTCCTTTGCTTTTAAAGTTTATGGTTAGTAAAATAAGAGCGATGTTAGCTGTGTACAATACTGCCTTCTAGTGGACAAATGGCAACAGCACACCTTTCTCCTCTAATAAAGGCCGTTCTGCCCAAATTTAGATTTTTATTTAATTGATTGCCTTTTTTTGTTTGTGGCGGTAAGCAAAAGGTATGCAACTAATAAAATGTTTCTTGATTCATTTTACTTTCATAGAGGACTGTTACGGTTGTATTTTAGGACATCCTCACACAATCAATCAGAAATGTTACTGAATAGCCTTTCTAAAAAAACACATTTATAGGATTACAATATTTCACCATCTGATTTGCATCAATATTCTACCTGTGTGGTGCTTTTAAAGCAGTCAGTAAGGTGCCACAATGACCTGAGTGAAGTTGGCCTCCCCACCTTCTTCAAATCAGACAAAATTGGTGTCAAACATTTGTGCTGGTTTGTGCAGGTTTGTGCAGCAATTTTTTTTTGTTTGTGCTGCTATCATTTCAAAGATATAAAGCAGGGGTGGGCAATCCTGGTCCTCGAGGGCCGGTGTCCTGAAACTCTTAAGATGTCTCCCTGGTCCAACACAGCTGAATCCAACAGCTGGATCACCTAAGTGCAGTCAAGTTTTTCAGACTCCTGCTAATGACCTCATTATTTGACTCAGGTGTGTTGAAGTAGAGACACATCTAAATGTTGCAGGAGTCCGGCCCTCGAGGCCTGGAGTTGCCCACCCCTGATATAAAGAAATGTTTTCAGAGATCATCAATGGTCAACCAGCCCCTACAACCACTTTTATAAAATCAAACAAAATAGGTATCAATCAACTCCACTACGTTTGTGCTGGTTTGTGCAGCAAATATTTTCGTTTGTGCCGCTATCATTTTAAGTGGGGGGGGGGCTGGTTGGCCTTTTGACCTTTAACCTTTCATTAATATCTTCAAAGCCAAAGCAGCACAAACGTAGTCGAGTTAATTGACACCTATTTGGTCTGATTTGAGGAAGGTGGGGGGCTGGTTGACCTTTGATGACCTCTAAAAACATTTCTTTATATCTTTAAAATGATAGCAGCACAAACCAGCACAAACGTTTGACACCAATTTTGTCTGATTTGAAGAAGGTGTGTGTGGGGGGGAACTTCACTCAGGTGCCACAATGACAGGTGCGAATGCATCCGGTGTTCTCACCTGCCCTCCTCAGCCAACAGGGTCCCCTCCTCTTTCAGCCTCTTGCTCTTTGCGGCACAGTCCTCCAGCAGGATCTCCCTCTTCCGCTTGATGGCGTGCAGCCAGTCCACCTCTTCATCCTGACCCGCCTCACCATCACCTTCAGTTTTATCGTCCTCAGTCTCAAACTGCTGGACCACAGACTTGGACACCTTCTCGCCAATCTTCCTCTTCCACCCAAATGAGGCCATCCTGAAAGACAAGACTTTTATTCTGAAATGCTAGTAAAGAAGCTAACATGTTGATGTCACAATAAACGAGGTGGCTGATATGCACAACGTGTTTCAACTGTTTTCAAGTGGTGAATACTGATTTATTTAATTACAATGTGAAACATGTCGTGAGGACTTATATTATCAAAAAGCTTTTAGCTAGCGTTAGCATTGATAGCCTAGCTGCTATGTTATAGTTCCGAAACAAAGGACATTAGCAAAACACTTTATTCTGACTGAGCATTAATGGAAGTAGAGTCATTAGAGTGATGTTCAAACAATTACAGGAGCTATGCACACACATACATTTACAGCTGTCCCGCATATAAAAACTAAAACGCAAAACCTAGCTGTCAGCCATTGTTTTTAACCTTTAATGGTGCGTTCAATGTACGTTGAAGAACCAGAATTTTAGTCATTTCGCCATCATTTTACAAGATCAAAAAATATATAATTATTTCCCATGTTTTGTTTTGAAAATAACTCTTAGAAAATGACATCCCCTTCTCTAATTTGAGTATAAAGGTACATTCACGTGAAGCAACCTTAAATAGATGCGTCAGAACCATGAATTTAAATTGGTATTTCGTTTCCCCCTTAAATGCAGCATCACCCGGAAGATGTTTACAGCTTATTTCAAAATAAAAGCAACCTGTAAATTTAAAGGTAATCAGAACTCCTGAAAATCCTTCAAATTTAAATATTTTTTTACAATATCTTATGTATACCTCTTCAATTTATAGTTCATTAATTTAATATGTTGTTCCTTTTATATTTTTTAGAGAAACTTTAAAACTTTTCCCACTTTAACATTTCTGAAAGATAATTTTAGAATAATTTATTCATATGTCTGAATAAGAGCAATACAATTTAACAGAAAAGATCAAACCTAATTTAGTTGCCATTATCTAAAGAATGAGTTCACAAAGAAACATTTATTCAGAATAGCTACATAAAATGAAAAAAAACACTTCCAAACAACAGTATGCAATTTATTAGCAGTTTATTAGCCAGTTGTGTATACAAATGATTCAACACTTTCCATTTAGATTTACACTGCTCAATCTGGTAGGGACTCCCGTCACACCAAACAAAAATAGAGCAATATATTGAAGAGGTTCAACCAGACTGTATTGAACAGTCTTCTAGGACACTTTCCATAATCTCTCAAAAGAGTTAATGTTTTTTGCACATTCATCTTTCCTACAAAACCCATCATGTAAGGCATGACAAGTTTTGATAATCTAGACTTTCAAGAAACCCTTTAAAAATAAGTACTATTTTAAACCATGTCTACAACACTATAAACTGTCTTTACCCTTTTTTTTTAATCAACCTGTGGTTTAAAAACAGACATCAAAGTCAAATATGAACTGAATATTTTTGGGTGGAAACCTTTCATACACCACGAGAGCACATGATCACAATTATTGACACACTTTGCAATTTTAATCATGATCTGAACTTATTTCAGCGTTGTTTAAAGCTAAAAACCAGTAATCTCAAGCCTCAGAAAGTGTGACTTTAAAAAAAAAAACAAAATCAAACTCGAGGTCAGACTTTAATTCGTTTTGTGAGAAAGTATTAAGTTTTTCAAAACCAGTTTAAATGTGTAAGCCTAACAACATAAGCCGTGGAGACCAATCTTTCAAAACTGCAAAAGGTGCCAATATTTCTGACCAGCACTGGAATCAAATTTCAAGCATAAAAACTGATGAACAGTACTAATAAGGATAAGGCAGCCAAACAATTACCACTCAAAACTTTTAAGACTGAACAGGAAATGGAATGAGATGTGTTCTATTTAAAAACATACCTGTGACTTTAAGTCTGCAAGTTTAATGTCCAGACAAACTTTATCAAATATAAATCTGTCACACGTTTACCATCTTACCAAAAACGTTCCATCCTTAACAATTTACAGTACCAAATAAATTCAAGCCTAGAATAAAATGTCAAATTTCAAAGGAATGTGAGAGCAATTAAAAAATACAAATCTGAAGGAAAAGAAAAAAAAAATTATATGTATTCACCGACGAATTTTCCACATATCGGCTATAACTGCTACTTTTTTTTTAATTAGGCCTTGAGGTCTGTATACATGACTGATTGGCATTTATGAAATGAATGTAGGCCAAAGGCATTTCACTCAGTAATCATACTCATATCCTATACTTTATCCCGAAAAGAAAAAACATAAAAACTCAAAATCAATTTGTCCATCTAATACATGAACACTTAAAATTATATATTTCTAGATTTGTGTGTCATAACAAAACACCTCTTAAATTGGAAAAGCAAGCTAGTTATCTAGAAAGACAATCAAGTATCAGAATAATTGTGATTGAGGGCAACAAAACTGATAAAGACCTAAAAACAGTAAAAACAAAAATAAAAAAAAAAGAGAAAGGAATATATATTTATATATGTCTAATATCCAGCAATAGAATTTAATGCAAGAAAAAAAAAATCAATTTCTATTACAACCAAAACCTTCTCCACTTAATGCATTGATAAATATGTTCACGCCTTTATATATAAAAATGCAGGGGGACAAACAAGTTCAAACAATTGTTTTTACAAAGAGGACAAGATCATGAACATTTAAGCATTTGACAGAAACAAGAAAACCCTACATAAATCTGATGAAGCATCCTTTTTTTTGTCCCTGACCCACTGCAGACATCAAGGGTCACTGCACGTTTTGGGGTCCAACTGAATGTGAGCGGCATGAAAAATAGTGCAGTGCCCCGATACATCTGCAACGCCTCTCTGATCCCTACCAAGAAAAACAAAATAAAAATACAAGCAGCAGAAAATTAAAGAAAGTTGTGCAAAAGTGCTTCCTGCCTCCTATGACTGCCACTCAATTCTTAACCCCCCAAACCTGTGGCTTCCTCCTCTGCAGGCCAAAAAAAAAAAAAAAAAAAGATTTTGTTCTCTGTACTTAGCCTTACAGGCTATAAGTACAGACCGTTCAGTGTAATCACTTCCGCATATAGTTGTACTTGGGATGTGGGCATCTGTTGTTAGGACTGATTTGGAAATTCAAAGAACCCCCCACCTTCTTACCCTCTCCTCTGAAATGTTCTGTCCTAGTTAAGTAGCACGTGATTCCTTTCTTCAACTCCTACAGACCCAGTCAGCTCGGTATACCTCCCCTTTACAGCTCAGGGAACGCCAACCTGCATCAGTGCCATGGAACAATCACTTCATCCTCAGCCTGGATAAAGTGAGCCATGAATCGGTTGCATGCTTATTGCTATAGACACACTCAGAGAGAAAAAAGGCTAGCGATGATTGTTTTGCAAGCTATCGTGCAAGCAGTTTAATAAGATTTGCGCACATCTCAAAGAACTCGATGGTGTGGCTTCCCGGTCGGGGGGCGGGCGTGCTGTCCGCACCACCCGACGAGTCGACGGACGAGGTCAGAGAGGAACCTAGGGAGCCTTCTGCGGTCTTGGTGGGCTGCACAGTGCTGGAGGTGGCCGAAACGTCTGCTCCCTCTGCGTCGCTCTTTACTGTGGCGCGGTGGTTGCCCACAGACCCAGAGCGGAGAGGGGTAGCAGTTCCAGATTTAGTCTCCAGCATATCATCTGAACGGCACAAGAAAGACTATGTTTAACAAGGAAAAACCAACAAAAACTTACAAACACACGAAGAAATGGGGGGAATCTTTGGTTGAATCCCATAGGACACTCCCTACCACTAGCAAACCCCTTCCTCCATCCCTTGGCATTTCATTCAGGAAGTGCTTCACATACTGTACTTTATTGAGAAATAAAGCATTCCTCCAAACAGCATGATCAGTTCTCACCAATCTCTATTACATAAATATATATGGTCTAACATGCCCATATGAGTTGTGTAAACAGTCCTGCGGCAAATACTTTTTGTTTTGCTGGGACAAAAACATGACTTCAATTAAACCCAGTTGACAAAGTACATGGATTTTTATCAAAGTTATACCAATACACCAACACAAACATAGAGTATGTCTTACATTGTCTTAAACTAACATACTTTAATGGGAATACTAATCTTGAAATATGCTTGGAGTACACTGATGTGTGGTTTGACGGCAAACATACTGAAGTATTCAAATCTTTATAAATTTAGTATAATCATGTTTCACTGAGTTTTCATTAGGTTTTAGGATATTTTTTGTATATATCTTAACAGAAATTAGTTTCCTTTTTGTTTTTGCTCATTAAGAAAGAAAATGGCATTCAGGCTTAGTTTTTCAGAAAAACATTGTTAAAATTTTGTTCTAGTGAATCTTGTGAGCTCGATTTATAGGTATCACTCTAATAACCCGCATTTGCATTCAGTTTAGTCCCTACATCTTTTGCAATAACCAACAATTAATATTTTTAAGCTGCTAAGCCGCAAGAGCAAGATTCTTCAGTCTTTTGCAAGAGGTCAATTTTTATTATCCTCTAGTGGTTTTCTAATGTCCTTTGATGGCAATCAAAGGCAATGAATCTCACAAGAGGTTTCCTTGTAAAAATCCAAACAAGACTGACCACACATAACTTTATAAAATTTACCCTTTGCTTTCAAAACATTAAGCTTTCACAACATATTTGTTTTGGCACAATCTACAATTGAACATTGCTAACAAATCAGGTCAGCTAGGGTCAAATTTTAGCCTCGTCCCCTTTAAACAGCACAACTGTGTCACATCAAACTGCCCACAAAAACACTCCTAACATTTTCGTTTGAAGTTATTGCCAAGTCCGTACAGACAACCAAAAGTCCTCATTTTCAGTCAATTATTAATGAAGTCTATACTCGACCAGCACACTGCAGGACACGAGTCAGATAAACAACCTAAATATATACAGCTCAGGTTTCGCCAAGATATCTAGGTCAACATACAGTAAATATGCTATTAATGTGCTATATTTTTATCAACAAAAAGCAGAGTTAATTAGCTCAATAAAAAACAAAAATTTAAAGTATAGAAAAACACAGGGATGAGTACTTTTAAAGGAAGGACAACCTCATACCAGATCTTAAGAAAACCATTTTCTGCAGCAGATCTTTAAAGGTTAATGAGTAAGGAAATGCTTTAACATGGGTGTTAAAGGTCAAAAATACAAAGTTTCTTTCAGTTTCCCTTAATTGAGGTAAACGTTTTGCAGAAATGTTCAAAATTGCAAATATTTTTTTTCCAATGACTGAATTAAACATCAGTCATTAGTTGCATTAATTAAAAAAAAAGTGAATGGTGCACTTTAAATGGTAGAACAGTGAGATCCACAGGAGCAGGTTGAAAATAGAGAATACTCTATTCTATGAATTAAAGGGGAAGTTTAAATGCTTTTATTTTGAAGAATAGAATGTGTTTAATTCTTAAAAATAAGTTGTTTTTTTAACCAACCCAAAGACATATTTTTACCAAGTTCAGTTTTACAAACATGCGTGTGTTCACTATCATTCAGCTAGTGAACACATTGTAGTCCTTCAATAGGACTGTAGTGATACACTAACCTCATGATGATATTCAGCAAACAATATGATTTGATACGATTATGATTTTCTGAAAGACAGAATGATTTGGTAACATTTTGTAGCTGTTCCATAGACTTGAATTAATTGGACTGATGATGAAATACTGGTCTAATAAATGTTGTTTTTGTTATATATTTGTTATACATTTGCTTTGTTTAAATGTTAATTGTGTGGCTTTGTGTATTTGGTTGTGCAGAAAAGGAACCTTTTTTGTCTTAGTCACTTATATTACATAATGTAGTTTATTTCATTATCTAATTAATTGTAACTGGTTGTTTCATTACATGTCATTTTTCATTTTAATGTACATGTGCAACTGGGTAAAAAATGTCATGTGTGATAGCTGTCATTTATTTCATGTGGATTTGACATAAAACTCAAAGTAGGATTTAATGTTTTGATGCTTGCGGATGAAAAATCTATGCCCTTTCTGAGAAAAAAAAATATCAATAAATATCTTAGAATTTATAAAATTGCACAACCCTAGTTATGAAGGTCAAATATTATATTATTATTCGCAAATATTTCTGGCTAACAAATGAAACGCACCCATTTGCTGTAGAGCACATCTATGTTCCCTGTCTGACTGGTGAGCAGTGGCAAACTGATACCTCTTTTGAAACGAGACTGTTTGAAAGACTCAAGTCTAAAACCTCGAGTCCAAGTCAAATGTCAAGCATTTGGAGTGTAAATTTACACCAAATTTCAAAGCTTTTTTTATGCCACGTTGCTGCGACCAACGTAGCCAACATATCTGACTCATCAGTCCACAAGGTGATGGCTAGAGTAAGTGGGCCCTTGTGTTTCCAGACTGCTGTAAAAATTTGGCTTTCTTCAAAGGAACAGGCAATCTTACAAAATGCAACTTTAGGTTCACATTTTTGCTGTTTTGTGGAAGACTGAATGAGGTCAAACACAAACTAATACAGTCCTAATATTCAGAACGGAGTGGAAGAACTTACCATCTATGCTACGAAAGTCAAGGAGGTAGGTTCTGCTGTCCACCTGATAGAGTTGAAGGCTCATCTTGGTTTGCATTCCTGTGATAGGATTCTTCCTCCTCACACGCAGATAATATGGATTAACAACCTAGAAAGAACAAGAAAGGAAATACTGTAAACACACATTAATGCAGAATCGGTTTTAAAAACTGCTACCATTGGACGTTTTCCCCCCTCACCTTCCACTCATAATCCAGCTGTTTCATTGCACGGCACACTTCGGTCATAATGTCGTTGGGTCTGCTCTGACTGCGGATCCCCAGGTGCCACTTGGCTCTTCGTACACCCTGGTGCTTGGACTTCTGGGGGTTTAGTTCGTCCAGTGTGTGGCGAGACCTCGGAGGAGGCTCTGCCACGAAGATGGGTAAACGCTCGGGGTGGGGCTTGATGATTCCAGCCACGTCGTCCAGAAAATTGTCGGGCGGGCTCGAGGCCAGGTAGAAATCCTTGGCCTCGCTCATGATGCGCCGATTGTCGATGATTAGGTGGTAGGCCACTGCTAATGGGTCCTGGTGGTTGCGACTGTAAATGCAGGAGAGAACCTCCTCCTCTGTGCACTCGAACTTCTCACACACTTCTTTCAAGGCCTCGTCATCAATCATGTTGTTGCTGTAGGAGGGGTCTTCAGGAAACAAGTACTTTGGCAGATCTTGTTTGAACCAATCGTCCTCACTACAGTGGTGAAATAAACAGATTAAGAGGTGAAACGAGCTAAAGAAGTTTCTTTATAATCCAAAACAGAATAAAGACAATAATGATATTGTATTTTTGGCTTACCGGATCTCTTTAATAGTTGCCCTTTTCATTGGGTCCACTTGCAGCATGTGTTTAAGGAGGCTTACAACTGAGGGGTTCAGATACTGCGGCGTGAAAAAGATCCCATCGCAAATCTTTTTAAAGAGCGTTGGCACATGGTCGTCATCGAAGGGGAGTGTCCCACACAATAACGCATACAGAATGACACCACTACTCCATATATCCACCTCAGGACCGGCGTATAACCTGAGGACAGGTGTAAAAAATATATATGTAAGACTTGATGCAAAGTTTGACTTTCAGGGCTAATTTTCCACTTGAGAACTGGTTCATTACCTTCCTGAGATGACCTCTGGAGCAGCATAGTTTGGAGAACCACAACTTGTTCTCAGGAACTCTCCGTCTGACATCATGTTTGACAGACCTGCACAGAATTTTGAATTGTTAATGCATTAAAAGGTTTGGTGTCATGTTAGAATCACAAACTTCAATTGGAGATAGATCAATGCATTATTTTTTACAAATAAAAAAAGAGAAAAGTACAAGTCCCCCTCTCTACATTTCTTCCAGCAGGCTCAGGGGAGCTGACCAGAGTTTGTGGGAAAATAAAGTTAGGACTCATAATGTGAAACATTTCAAAGGAATTTCAAAGGCACATCTGCAGTTAATTTTACAATAATCAAAATTTACTCATGGATTCACACGCTATTCCTCATATGTCTCAGAATAATAATAATTAAAAAAAACAGCAACCTTCAATCTTCACCTTTTTGTGTCACTTATTCTTCTTCATGGCATTATGAACATAAAAGACAGTAATGCTATGGCTCTGTTTGCCAAACAAACAGCAGTAGTAAAGTTCCCAGAGTTTACTTGACCTCATCATGACAACTCATGCTTAGGCTCCCTGTAAGGAGAGAAAATCTCCTATTGTTGGCAGCAAGAGTAAATCTGAGTCATAGATAAAACAAATGCAATAACAAAGTAAAGCTGGTGTAAGTTGAAGGTCGAGCTTCAACACTATATATCTATCCATCTAGCCTTGGGAGTATTTTCCTGTAACAAAGAGGAATTCACCTTCCTCTGTTACATATTCATAACTTTTTCAAGTCTAACTTCACATTTACCCTCACTGTGCACTGATGTTATCTTTTCTAGGATCAGGCAACATATTAGCCAATTTTCTGGTAAACAAGCCAGTGCTGCTAGTAACTGGAAAGCCTGCCTGTGCCTCTATTTCAGCATTCATGACTGTTCCTATCCTAACACATATCAAACAATGCCTGCTCTTAAAAACATCACACCAGAAAATGCTTACAGAGTAACCTGAAACCTCACTGGCTATCCTTTTACTATAACAACAATAGTGCCTCTTATCCAGCCTGCCAGGTGAAGTGTAGAGTACATACCGAAATCTGCGATCTTTGCATTCATGTGCGCATCGAGCAGCACGTTCTCAGGTTTGAGGTCTCTGTGCACCACCATGTGCCTGTGGCAGTAATCTACCGCTGATATGATCTGCTGGAACAGTCGCCGACTCTCCTTCTCTTCCAACTAATAGATCAGAAATTACCCGTTAGCGTTCACACAGACCAATCAACGTAAAATACGACCCATTGATCTACAACTCTAAGATCATCTTCTGTATTGTCATGTCTTACCTTTCCATTTTTGCAGATGTAATCGAAGAGCTCTCCACCTGAGACATACTCCATGACCATGAAGATATCTGTAGGGGTGCTAATAACTTGATACCTGCAACAACAGTAACAAAAAAGATTAAAATCACATGAGTTATTAACAGCTAGGAGCAGAACTGACTCAAAACAGCTCAGATGGCAGGAACCTAATTTCATATCGTGCCAAAGAAGAATCAGTCAGAAAAATATGATTACAACTGAGTTTAAGCAATGAAATGTTAGAGAAATTGTAAGATGAAAGCATTTAAATCTAATCTATCATGTTTAACATCTTTTTAAGTGTAACTTCTGTACTTTTAACTTTTTTTGTTTAATGGTAGATCAAAGCTTATAAGGTTGTACAAAGTGAGAACCAGCACCTGGTTTGTGACCGGTTTGCAAACACACACACGCACACAGTATTGTTGTAATGATCTATGACTCTGTCTAAATTATGGTACTGTCACCTTTAGCTCCCAATGCTCATTTCTAGAAGCTGTGCTGAATTCCCAGAATATGCTCTGAACTTAGACATATGCTGTTTAATCGTAAAAACATCAGTTAAAACCAAAAGGCTTTAATAGCAGAAGCAACAAAATCCTTAACAACTTTAATGTGGAATTTACACTGCAAAAAACAAAAAATCCCAGCATAAACAAATGTCCTTTCTACACCAACTGATATAACATATGATACTAATTGTGACATTTGATATTCCCTCCTAACATGAGTTTCTCCAGTTGTCTTGATACGTATAGATACAAACCTTTCTAAACTTATTCTTATATCTAAAGCAGTTTGCTGAATGCTGATATAAGGTTTGAATTTTTCTTCTCTGTTTTGATATGACTCATGGATAATTTGCCATGCAACACATTTCAGTTCGGTTCCAGTAAATTATGTGGACATTATTTACAGAAGGTGTTTACCCTGCTTCACAAAAGTGGTACTTTGTTCTAAATGCTGCAAAAATGAATGAGTTAAAAGTGTCTTGGAAAGCGGGGGTATCTGATCATCTTGGATGGCTAAGAACAAGAAAATAAGCTGTGATTTTTAACAAGTGGCCTTGGAAGTTGCATATCTAGCTAGAGTTGTGGGTAGCAAATAAAAAATCATAAATAATTGACAATAGAAATCAAGAGCTAAGCTTGGTCAACAACTCCCGATCTGATTTGAAAACGCCTTGATTAGAATCACGAGCCTAAGCCTTGTAGTTAGTCTATGTGTTTTTGTAATTCTAACTTTTTCAAAACCTGTGATCTGAATATTGTTTTGTTTCTTAGTGGTTGAATGCAGTGCAGTTTCTACATCAACCAGAACATAAGAGTCCTTAGTGTTTAAATAGAAGGTAACTGGGAACAAGGGAAGAAATTTATTTGTCTCCCATTTAAGCCCTTAGCTTAGCAGACTTAAGTGAGTTGGTTAGAGCTGTGGCTCCTCTTCCTCATGCAATCCTATTAAAGTGGATGAATTAGGACATATTTCAGATGGCTTTTATAGCTGATTTTTTTTAAAGATACTCTATCAAATAAAAAATAAAAAAATTAAGCAACCAAATGTGCTTCTTTTTCAATCAGAGTATGTTTACATATTAATCTGAGATTTTCTTCTTATAGTGCTGTACAATCTAGTGAATTTCAATAGTTATCATACTCTTAATGTATACAATCTTACATTTGCACAGGAAAGACTGAACACCATTTTTGATTGGTTATTATATTTCAGGTGATTTAAAATCTGCCTGACAATATTTGGCCAATTTGATTAACTTTTATTTAACAATGAAAATGCACTTTTATGTTTTCCTCATATCATGCATTTCTAAGTGGTTAGCTCATCATTAATGTGGACAATCCAAAAGGAGAATGTCAATGGAGAAATGACACCAAAATAGATTTATTAAAGCTCAATGCACTGTGCTAGATTTACTCAGTTAGCAAAACATGCCCTTTTTCTATCTCATTTATTTCCTCTGGCCAAAGATATGCCTGTATAAAAATTGCCACCATGACTGATTCTTCTTTGGCACGATATGAAAGACCTACTGAAAAATCTGTTGATTTTTTTTCAGTATTTTAAATACTGAAAAATACTGATTTAAAATACTGAACAAAATCAACGGATTTTTCAGCAGGTCTTTTACAAGTGGTGGACCTCTGGAGATAATTATAGATTGACTTAATCTGCAATGTCAATCCCAAATATTATGACATTTCAGGTAAATTACAGAAACCAATATATAAACAGCAGCATAGCACCTGTACAGTTCACCAGATAACTTAATGTGGCAGTATTATGTATTTTTTTAGACACATAGTGCCATTTTATAGCACTATCAAGTAACTATGTCACGTTCAGTTGTTATACAAATACTGTATATATAAAACATGATTTGAAAGAAATTTTACTTTGCAATTTAACAACTTAAACAGTAGTTGTATAATGATGACTTGTGTGTTACTCATCAAAACCCCCTTATCAAATTACACAACTTTTCTCCACATCCCTCTGAGAACAATGCATCAACTTTGCCCTCCTGACTCTGTTCAGGAACCTGTCAGTCTTAACCTCACAGGAAGGCAATTCAAGACATCTCCTGTCTTAAGAGGGCAGTAAATACAACCACTGAAATAAAAAAAATAAATAGAAATTTAAAGAGTGAGGGGAAAAATTAATAATAATAATAAAAAAAAACATTCAATTGTTCCACTGGAAGCCCATTTCCGCCTTGAAAGAAAAAACAAAAGCCCCACAGGAAGTTTTTATGTCATCATTATAAAAATGAAAGTCATAATTTTGTGTTTTAAAGTCCGTTACAATTTTTCTTCTGGTAATTATAACTTCAAAACTTGAAATATTGAGATTTACTCTTGCAATTATGTCTTCAAAACTTGTGATTAGGATATCTTCTTGTGTTTTTATTTTTTGCCTTTATGGCAGAAATGGGCTTCCATACATTTGCCATAGTACTATTGTGTTGCACTGCAGCATTTGCTCTGAGACTAAACAGGCCACACCACAGAGTTTGTTCCATTTGCTTCTGCCCTCTGGAAAAGATGACATCTCTCTCTCTCGCTCTCTGATCCCACACACAAAGTTTACATTCTTGTGCAGGCATGACATGGAGCTGATGTTCAAGACATTTGCCACAACTCGTGCTTTATTTACTAACCCTCTAAATGTAGCCTGCAGACAATTACCCATCAGACAGGAAGTACAGCAGCAATTTCCTTCATTGTATTTAGATCAGTGCTCCTTTCAGTAACAGAGTATCGCCGCTGTATGTAAGCAACATGTCGCTGAATAAAATAGATTTTGGAATAGTCTATTCCAAAAGGTTCACTCCCTTATGAAACCGCAGGACATTTTGCAACACGAGTGTGACAGTCAGCTCCGACAGTAACTGTAATGTGACTCATTGAAAATATCTGTCATCTTTCCACGTTAGCAGGTACAAATGTTGTCAGGAACTTCACAAGTCATTTCAAGCAAGGCAAGGCAAGAAACGTGGTTATTGCCTCAAAAAGCTGCTCTTCGGCGAGTAATTATTTCAGGACAAAGAGGTCACACAGCCGGGTAAGGATGGGGTTGTTGATAATGCACTTTTTGCTCATTAAAATGCACAACAAGAAGGGGGAGGGGAAAGCACAACGCAGACAGAGAGCGCTGATGGAAAGGGACACGGGGTCAGATGATATCACCCTGACGGCTGCATCCTGGAACGCACCATTTCTAAAGTCTGGAAATAGTTCAGTGGGTGGCATTAATGTGGCGGCGGGGAGGATTACGCAGCGGTGAGTGGGTGTGTAATCCAGGACTTACAGTTTAATTATGTGAGGGTGCCTGAAAAGCTTGAGGTTCTGGATCTCCCGGCGGATTTTTCCCACCACGTCCAAGCTGCGGATCTTCTGCCTGTTCAAGATTTTCACAGCCACTTGATGCTTGGTCAGCTCATGTTGGCCCACTGCACAATAAGCAAATAACAGAGGGAGAAGAATTGAAATCAGAAAGCAAAAGCACATGAATATCTGTTCATAGACTGAATAGTCAAAAAAATGTTTGCAAGAACGGCAATAACTGGCATATCTTTCATAACGTAATAAGAAAAATAATTTCAGAACATTAAACATTTAATAGTTACAATAGTTGTGTTTAAAGATGTGCAACTTGTTTAATTTAAATGCAGCAGACAGAGATCAATAATTGTTTATTTAGATTCATCCCCGCAGTCCACACGAGGAATCAAAGTTCAAAGTTTACAGCCCTTTAAAAGCAAACTTCTGTGCCGCTCCACAAAGTCGCATTTTGTTTCTTCTTGACCGCGATTCTTTATGGCTGATGTTTGTTGTGGCATTTTACTTGAATCAGATTTACTGCTACTAACACATGCACACATTTTATTGCACTGTGATCTGCAACACATTACAAATGTCAAAGTAGAAAGTATTAACCTGGACACGCAAATATCTCAGTGGAGAATTTAATGCAAAAATGTTCTTGCTTAGTCAGTTGCTGCTAGAGGACTATTCCAATACGACAGCAAACAAAAAATTGCATTTCAATAACTGGTCAAATAGTGAAACAACAGAGCAGTTTTCTATGTTAGACGATGCTCAAAGTTTCACTTTATTAGATGTGCTGACAAAATATTTAGAGACACAAAGAGGAAATGCCAGGTCAACTTTGCCAGTCGTGATAAGACACTGAGGAGCTGGAAACTTAAAAATCCCTTTTTTCTCAATCAATGAATACCACAGCACTTTAATTTCTACTGAAGTGAACTGATCAAGAGCTGAATTCAGAAGTTGCAAGAAAAGGCTGAAAGTATTGCAGCAAAATTGCTTGGTTTTTGGTCCTTTTGAGCTTTTGCTCTCAGCCCGTCATAAAACATGATGGATCTGGAAATGTTGGCAGACTATTTATAACTCTTTTTGTAACATTGTATAAACAAAGCAGCGGAAACCATTTTACAGCAACTACCACCTAAGTAAACAGACCACTTCACACAAACCTTGATCACAAAATCCAATATGCCTGCCACATATTTGGAATCAAACAGACGCAGTAATAAAAGATTTATTTGTACGCCAGACAGCAATTCTATAACACTCTGTGCAACTTTGTAAGTGAACATCCTTCTTTACTGCTTAAATCTGAATACCCTTCGCAGGGCAGCAGCTCCAACGCACTAACACCGTTTTGTTTTCCTTTCATCAGCTACAGGAACTGGGGTACCAGAGAGATGAGTCACTGAAAATTAACTGACTATAAACAGACCGGCTGTTTGTTGGAAGAGGGTGATAGGTCCTGTATAATATATAATGTGGTTTATAATGTGTTAGCTTATAATTACAGCTAACAATTAGCACAAATTGTTAGCTGTAATTTGTGCTAATTGTTAGCTGTAATTAGCACAAATTACAGCTAACAAATCCCACCTCTGTCCAAACTGAGTAGGTAACCTCTGTTAATGACCTTAGCTACTACTTGGGTAGTCCTCTGAAAACACTGGGGCGAACATTTAACTGGTTTTGACCCAGTCCCTCTCCAAACACACCTGGAAGCGTCAACATTTCATCAGCCGTAATGGTCACAAGAGTAATTCTAATGTTTGCAAACAGGAAAAGGGAGACGAATCAATAGCAGTCAGGAAGATTTACTTCAGTCCCAAAAGTGACTTGTGGATCACTGGGTTAGCTAGCAGCGCTAATACCGCTAACTAATAACACTGTGTCAGAAATAATCGAGAAGTCTTGCTAGCTCTGTTGAATCATTCAGTTACTTTACCCCAATATGTGGCGCTTCTCACAAAGTAGTTAAAGCTACAACATGACAACACATGCGCTGCATTTCCGATTTGGCGACAGTTTAGCTCGCTAGCAGGCTAAGTTAGCAGATAAGCTAAAAGCCTCCATCTCTCAGTCGCCAGGACGCACAGACGGCAACACACACGAGACATACCTTTAACCTTCCCAAAAGTCCCGACTCCAAGCGTATCACCGAGAATGTAATGTCCGATTTTAACTCTTCCCTCGTGTTTCTGTTTCTCCGTCGCCATCTTCCCGCAGTGGCCTTTCTGCGGGGTTAGCTTGCTGCAGCCAGACACGGACCGAACTCTGTGTGCGTCTCTCGAGCGGCTCCGAATCCGCTCCCCGACGCACGGATCCACCCCGGCACGCGCATGATTCGTCAAAGCCCGTAGGCGTGGTACAGTGTTGCCTTCACTGCACGCACAAAACTCCGAAATTTCAGTTACATATTTGAACCTGAAAAATCTCTTCGTTAAGTCTCAGAAAGTAAATAAATAAATAAATAAATAAATAAATAAATCACAGTTGGTATAGTGTTTTCAAGACAGAAAACTTGACCACAAAGTGTACCTACTTCTGACACGTTTTGTGACCAAATAGCCCGGTTTTTGGCTCATCTGACAATAAAACCCTTCTGCCAGTGATGGCATGTATAACTTCTTAACATAACTATTAAATATTCTTACCATAAATATTAAAATATTTTTAAGTTAAACTTTGTCTAAAACCAGTTTTTAAAAAGTAGAAAATAAAACTTCATACATCAATGCTCATAAAAACTCCATGAAAATGACTAAGGTCATGCAACACAGCATCAGAAATTTCACTTGCAAAATCAAGATAGATTAAACCAGTTGTCTCCCAAATACACACGTGAAGCATTCGGATAAGACCCATGTATCCTGTATCTGACTACATACTTATCTAAGCAAGTTATCCATTTCTAATTATGTTGCCACCAGTGCAGAGCTTGTTGAACGGCAGTAGCATGTGGGTCTGAGTGCACCTGCACATATACTTTAGATGTCAGCCTTGTGACTCAAAGAGCAGCAAATAGACAATCTGTTGAAAGTTATTTTCTATTTTGAAGCCTCCTTCAAACTGTTTTGAAAGTCGAGAAAATATTGGGGGGTTTTCCAAGAAAAGTGAGCCATGGCTTCAGAGAAACATCCTTATCTGATTTCCAGGATGAGGATTGTCCCCAGGCAAAAGTGCTACTTAAGTTGCTCAGCCCTTATTAAACTGAGATTTTGAATGGTTTACCAGGAAATTTTCCACATCATAAGCGCTTTAAACAACTGTGGTCACCTTAAATTCAAGGCGAGAAATAGTGACTTCCAGGACTTAATCTAGCAAGAAAATTGAGCTCTAGAAAAGCGAATAAGTTACAAAGAAGCAGAATGAACACTGTAAATAGCGGCCCATTGAGTAAAACTCCACGTAGTGTACTGTATAAAATGGCTGCATTTAAGTTGTCGGCACCTGACGGCCATGAACTCGGAAGCAAAGCAGATTCGGGTCCGGTTAGTACTTGGATGGAATGGAATACCAGGTGCTGTAAGCATTTTGTCCAGCAGAGGGCGCTGGCGCATTATTTCCCCTTTCACCAAATTAGGATTTTGACCTTTTAATCACTATCAACGGGCACAGCTGCTACTTTCCAATGGATTGCCTTGAATTTCTTAATTGGCCTTTTTTTGTGTGTGTGGCCACTTACAAAATGTTGGAGTAGGTTAGTCACAATCCTTAACCAGCCTCATCTCTGCCTGCTTCTGTACTTATACCCTACAAGTGTTCTCCATATACACTTAAGAACACTTGTATTTGTTGTATACACTGCAAGAAAAAGTGTTCTACCCAGCATATGTGCAAGAACCAGCTGCAAGGACAGAGAGATGTAAATTTGTTCTTGTGGTTCTGGAAGAGAAAACAACTTTCTCTGTTCTTGCAGAATATGGAACACCCTTGACACAGTTAATATATCATCTGAGTTTTAAATGAAGGTCCTGGGATGTTTCTGCTCTATGTTTGCATCTACAATTGTTCTATACTGATCTGTTTCTGAACTACAGACATCCCCACCTCCTAGTATACTGCAGGCATTCATTTGATACACATGTATCCCCTTATAGACCTGAAGGTACTGGGAAAAAAGCACAATGATGATTATGTCAATTCCCATCACATTAATGTTTTCATGCAATTTACTCTAAGTTCAATATCTTTATATCGAAAGTACATATCCACTCACTATCATTGAAATAAGTCAAAGTGTCAAGTCAATTCAATCATATAGTCAAATTTGATTACCTTTCAAATAGATTTTGAAAGGTAATCAAAGGAAGCAAATTTAGTCCATAACGTCCACCAATTAAAAACTGCCTAAGAGAAATCTAGGAATTGCATCAAATCTTTGTATATTAAAACAGAGGCCTCAGTATATTTTTTACAGGGCGAAAAATGTAAGTTACAGGAACAGCTGAGAGAGGCCGAACTTTTTCTGTATAGTTAAAAGAAGAAATGCAAGGCTAGGGTGAACTCTAACCCATCCAATATGCCCACAAGAGATCAAAGTCGTAATCACATCTGTTTAGGTTGTGAATTTGTGAGCCTCCTCAGCTTTCTATCATTAATTATAACCATCAACTGTAACTTAGAGCTATGTAAGGGCCTAGAACTGATGCTTATTTCAGTACCAACATTGCAATTTAAAATCCTTTCACACCACTGTCAATTTTTCTGATGTTACTGTGTGAGTTTCTGGACATATTTTGATTTTTAGAGATGGAAGCCATCTTGTTTTTTCATTAAAATGTGGCATATCAATCCTATAACAGTTCAGACCCAGCTCATCTCTTTGGCCATTTCACGTTTTCTATGACCTCTGATTGCACCTGATTTCTTTCTGTAAGCAATTTGCAAAAAATTTTGCTTATTGTACACATTGTTACCAATAATGCTTGTCCTCAATGCTTTCTTTATGGTTTCATTGCCAGAATTTATCATTTGCAACACATTTATTTAAAGGTGGCCTTCTTTGAACCAACTATGATCACTGCTAAAGTTGAACAGAAAAAACAAAATCATATGAGCGCACAGTTTCTCTTTTCATTGTAAGTGGGATGTGAGAACTGCAGCAGTGATTTGCTACTAGATTGACTAAATGTCGCTGAAGAAGTCCTGTGATAAAGGAAGTAGCTTGGTTCTTTAGAGCCACAAAGGCAGTCAGCCAAGTTTTAAATTGAAAATGAAGGTGAACCGGGAGCCAATGCAGGCAGACGGCACTGGAATTATGAGCTCTTTTCTGTACTGCTCAGCATCCTCGCAGTCACATTTTAAACCACCTGCAGGTGAGTTACTGGAAAATGGGCGAGGCCTTAGATGCGTAATAATTTAAAACGTAATAAACCAGAATGCAACAAAAGCGTGAATTATGAGATAAATCATCAACTTCTGGGGGTCAAGACCTGACAACAAACCACCAAACAGCTGAGCATTAGGGGGCTTTCAGGGCCTTGTAAATGTATTTATACCTCTTTCCACATTTCTTGTAGGGACGGTGTTATCAGCATGCTGTTCTCAGTGTGTTTGTTTTAATGTAGACCACAAAAATTGAATCATGGCCCCATCTGACCAGAACACTTTTGCCCACATCTTTATGTCCCTCAAAAGTTCAAGCAGCTCTTAGTTCAAAATGTATTCCTTTGTGGCACGCTTGGATAAGGGGCAGACATGTCACTTATTCCTTTGTCTCCATGATGCTATTTATTCACTAATCTAGACTAAGAAACCTCTGAGGCACTCACAGAACATACTGGGATTAAATTACACCGGCATTAACTAAATAATTCCTAAAGGCTGGTTGGACTGTACATGTTTAGGATTATCAGAGTAAGAGGACTCAAAATCCAGGTGCACTCCACATTTCAGATATTGTTTATAAAACGAAATGTTGGGAGATTCAGTTGTAAAGTAATTAATTAATTTACAACATTTTTTGGACTGGTCCATC
This sequence comes from Alfaro cultratus, assembly GCA_903066825.1. Classification (NCBI taxonomy): domain Eukaryota; kingdom Metazoa; phylum Chordata; class Actinopteri; order Cyprinodontiformes; family Poeciliidae; genus Alfaro; species Alfaro cultratus. The sequence continues at coordinate 1,011 of CAEFZX010022823.1, read as the reverse complement.
GAGAGTCTCAAGATAAACATTAGGGCAACAGCAAGAAGGTCTGCCAAATTTAAAGATGATAAGCGGTCAAAATATCAATAGAAACATGAACAAAGATAGATAGTAATCATAAAATTATTTAATGAAATCACACATTGTTGCTTTAATTATGCAGAAGAATTAACGCAACTTTCGACATGCCATTTTAAAAATAAAAAGAAACAAGTTAGGTAAAAACACAACTGCTTCATTATCTTTGGACCATTATTCACCTCCTTTATCAGGCATGATTTTCAGTGTACATCTGCTAGGGGTAGATGTACACTGACCAACACCAGTTTGTGTTGGTCAGTGATGTAAAAATTCCAGTAACAATGCATTGATAAAAGTGATAAAGTTTAAGGTGTGAATAATCTTGCAAAGCACAGTTTTTCTGTTATAACGCATTATCCACATAAAATTGATGCTTTTGCTTGGAGTGTCCAGCAGATGGCAATGTCCACGCATGGCTTTTAAAAAAAGGCAAAGGTGTCATGGGCCTTCCTTGAGCATAATGTTTGTACACATAAATAATTTTAAGATATCAACCTAGTTTTAAGTCTTAATAAGGGCTGATATTATGCATGGATGGTGATATTTTGATTTAAATTGAAAATGAAGGTGATTTTGACCATGGATTGGTCAAAAATCCGTGAGGGACGGCGGAGTCCCTGCTCGAAATTCCGTGAGAGGTGTACGGAGCCTCGTACCGGAAGCCCGTTGAAAGGCTGTTAACGTTTTTAAACTGTGATTGTGAGTGTGAATAAAAATAGCAATAGGTATTCTGTCCCATTTAACACAGTAAGAGTGTAATCGGTAAACCTTTTATGGATGCAAATTCGACAAAAAAACCAAACCTGTTTAGGATTTTATTTGAAACATGATGGAACTTGACTAAATGTCATGTTTTTATTGGTGTTTTTATTGTTTTTACTGTTGATTCTATGTTGCACCATGTTTCTGTTTTTTGATATGATGTAAAGCACTTTGAAA
>CAEFZX010022822.1:0-41134 GCA_903066825.1 Alfaro cultratus | reverse complement strand
GTCAGTGTTCTTCTTAGGCCTTCTAATGAGCCATCATTTGATCCAGGTGCGTTAAACCAGGGACAGAACTAAAACATTTGGCATTCTCGAGGATGCCGGCCCTCGAGGACCGACTTTGGGCACCCCTGTGCTAGAGTGAGACTTGACAACAGAGAAGATGTCACAAAGTGCCAACAGCCCCGTCTTCCACCAGCAGCCGACCACTGTCAATCAGTATTGTGCCACAGACATATTTAGATCGAACTAAAGCAGAGCAATTATTTCCTCAATAGAATGAGAAATATCAGAGCGCACAGCTCTGGTGCAGCGTTGTGTGTACGTTGCTGTGAAAGCCCAGCTTTCATCCGGTCACTCGCCGCCCATGCAGACAATCATGTTTGTGAAACTCGTCATATTTGTGGTCGAGCATGTTGTGCACTAAGTGATTTAGAGCTGTAAGCCCTGAGCTCGTGAGAGGCTCTGAGCCCAACAACCCCTCTCTGTTTGCTGGCTTAGACTTAGCGACTCCACCCTGAACCCCCCACCCACTACTCCTTCCCCTCACAACACACACACTTATATATATATATATATATATATATATATATATATATATATATGAACACACTTAAGCAACCAGGGGGTTGCAGGGGCCCATTTTACCTATTAAAAAAGTGGGTCTTATTCTTTGAAAAGAGAGAAACCGTAAACTTCAGGTTGTGTGAATTATGGGGGACCACCGTACGACAGGTCAAAGGAGTTTATGGCTGTTTTTGCATTTATGTGCAGAGGAGAATGTGACTTTTTACTCGCCTCATGAATTGCTGTTCTTGTCATGCTGACTAATGTGCTTTCCATTAGTGTTTATGTTTTTGAGCTGGTCTCTGTTTAACATGCATATAAATAGAGCTAGAACCTTGAAAGTTGAGTTTATTTAAAACAGTGGTCACATCTAACACATATGGATTTAGACAGGCCACAAGTCAACCCAGTGGGTTGATGAAGGTGAAGCACTGCCATCGATACACAACCTGAATAAACGGCTAGTGTTACATATTTACAGCAGCCTGTTGCCAAAAAACAGAACTGGAGGAACTCTACTATTTGCCCTGTTGGGTTCATAGTAGAATTGTCAATGTTGTGCACAGGCATGTTAAATTAAACACATTCTGGAGAGAACTTATTGATCAGCCATTGAAGATATATCAAAAGAATTCTGCCATAAAATCTCAGAAACTGTCTAGAAAAAACCTAGGAAATTTCTGAGTTTGAAAAGTCAACTGTACTGTTAGCCGTTACATGGATGTTGATGTGGCCATGACCTGTGGTCCAAACTATTGATGATAATCTAGACTTACAAAATGCACACAGTAAATGTTTGCTGTTTGGTTTGACAGCATTCAGTCTAATTACCCATCAATCCATCTATCCATAATATTCAGAGGTTCCATTGTAGTCTTTCTAGTGGATCTGGAGGTATACAAAAACTGATAATATTTTACACATGTTGAATAGAAGCTCTTCAAGAATGCCAAATGTTCATTTACTATTCCATAGAGGTCAGGTGATTTCTGAATGAAGTCCTACACAGAACTCATCACCCCTAATATGGGACAGCTAATATAGCCGTCCCATATTAGTTATGACAAACAACTTGATCCACTTTAGTAAACTGAAGCATCTTCCTGTTGTATTAGGTTTTGTTTTAATGTCCCAAAGAACTAGAGTTTCCTACTGTCTCTTTCCACTAATAAATGAAGTCGATTCCATGCAGTTCAGACTGTAAGACACATCAACAGACATTTGAAATCCGTGACACAGTTGTTGAATTGTGGTGAATTAGCTAAAGAAGCAAAGTAGCAAATAAAGAATTAAACAAAGATGTACCTCAGAAGTACTGACCTAGCTCATATTACAGATACTATACCTCTGTGACCAGCGCTGCACTCTGACCTTTTTCCTTCACCAGTGACTCATTCAGAGTGAGTTTAAAGGAGAAATTATAGGCCACATAAGCAACTGTCAGCTCCTTTAAACCACAGTGGGCTGACAGTATGAAGAACTGGGAGCTGACAGAGATGGAAGAGCAGTAAATGATCTCTGAGCTGAAGGGCTGAAGAGAGAGCTGGCAGATTGGAGGAGGAGGAAGATTGAGACTGTCAGCTCCTGAAGTATGAAGTAGACCACTTTGTTTTAGAACCAGAATAACTCTGAAATAAAAAGAATGTGCATTCAGATCTTTGGTGTGTTCAGTTTAAGAAAAGTCCAAGTCAGAGACGGTTTGAACCTGTGTTGTGTAGAGCTACTTTAGTCAAAAAGGCAACAAATGCTCATGAGAACACAGACACCAAAGACCGCACTAACAACCACAAGAGTGAGATCCCCAAAGCTAAGATGCTAAAGCTATTAGAAGACATTTAAAAGACGTTTGTCTAGACAGTGACTGGTACTTGAGACTGATGTTTCAAATTTGCCTCAAACCACCACACAGCCAAGATTCATGTTTTACACAAGGCAATGATGGCATTGAAAGAACTGTGGTTAGATATCTGCACAAGTACTCCTAACATGGCTAATTTAAATACTTGCATTTTTATTGTGGGATGCATTAAAACAATTAACAAGATGATTAATCTTGATTAATCATATTTCTATTTGAAAGCATTATTTGACATTTTTCAATTTGAAATACATGAACATGAAGATAAACAGTCACATCAGATGTAGACTTGATTGTTTTGGCTCTGATCTGTAAGAGAAACGTTGGCTACAGTGTTTGTCTTTACAACATGTGCTAACATTAGCTCTGGGGTCTGTGTATGCAGCAACATGTTGTGCATTTAGGTGATAACATGAGACGTATAACTCCAATTCATGACAAAGAGACATTTAGGGGGTTTAGTGGTAACTGAAAAAGGTGAGATTGAATTAATTTATTTACTGCATTACGTTTTCTGGAATTAATAGAAACCTTGCAAAATTAATATCTTTCAGAAATGCTGTACTTTAAGTAACAATTTATGCTTAAAGCACACAGGACCTGTGCACATACACACATTTATTTATATAAGCAATTCATGGAGACCGATGTGTTTTTGGACTGTGGGAGGAAGCAGAAGTACCCAGAGAGAAGCCACACACACACAGGGAGAACATGCAAACATTATGCAGAGAGACCCAGACCAGGGTTTGAACCCATCGTGTTCATGCTGCAATACCAACTGTCCCACAGCGACTTCCAAGCCTGACTCACTTATTTTGCTTATTTTATTTAAAGTATAAAAAAAGATGTTTCTTTGAAAAATGGATTTCAGAAAATGTAAATTAGACTGTGTATACAGACTCATTTAATAATTTAGAATATTATCGAAAAGTCTGTTTATTTTAGGAACTTCATCACTAAATGAAGGACATTATGCAGATTAATTACACACATATGGATGTTTTAAAGCCTTTGTTTCTGTGATTTATGGGGCATATAAAATGTGACTATAATAATAATAATATTACATCAGACAAATAAAAAAAAAACATTTTTCATACAGAAATGCAGGCTTAGTGAAAAGTATGTTTCCTGATTAAACGTTTTTATCTATAAAAGGAACTTTCATTCTGATTAACCTGTTACATCAGAATGCAGACTCTTAATTTTTTGAATATGAGGAAAAGTGTTTCCTGATTTTCAATATTAACAGGTGCAAAACAAACCAGTTTCAACTGGAAAGAAGAGATTAAACATGACTTTGACTTCTGCCTCAACAGAAGCTGAACCATCTGGTATCTCCACTCTGCTCCATGCTGAGAAGTCTGTGTTGCCACCATGTTGGTTCAACAGTGATGTCTAATAAAAAGTGTTGGACCAGTTTAGTGAATGCTCTCATGCTGCAGTTCTGTTCAGGAAACTGATGCAGGAATTTACAAATGCATCACAGTTTCATTCTCCCCCTCACAGGGAAATACTCAGCGGCTCAAAGAAACGGTCTGGCATGTTGAGTAGCTGTCCTGTAGTTGGATGTTGAGTTCACTGTCCTTGAATCATTCTCTGGTGACATGAGAACAACCTGCTGTACAATTCTTTTTTTATGGAATCTTAGATTAGCAAGTTTATTATAAAATCTGAAATATAATAAGTGATTTTGGTAATATTTCAGTTTTTAACACGGACTTTTTTCACCACTATTTACTCTGACTTTTGCTCCTGGGAGATACAGGTGTTGATCAGATGACGGTTCGGAAATGTTCTCCAGAACGCAGGACAACAACACGCCACGCAGCTTAGACAGAACAGCATGAGGAGTCTGCTATTGCCTGTTTACCTGCCTTTGTGTCTGTCTTCACTTGGTTAGGATATTGTCAATAGCAAACATGCATCATAGATAACCTGTAACAAAAATAAACATTTGTCATCAGAATCATAAGAATTTCTTTTAAAGGTTTTCATTAGCATGAATGTCATATCATTTTTGGCCTTCTGATAATACAACATGCAACTTCAGTGATTTTAGAAAACAATAAGGTTGAATTTATTGTGGATTTTCTCTAATCGCCACAGGGTCAGAATTATTCATACAGACTCCGTTATTTACATTCATATTAAACGTCTCGGCGTTTTGCACCTTAATCGAGTGATTTTTGTTGACCCAGAAAGCGTCCTGGAGTAAACCCGGCTGGACATTTGAGCGCTCTTTGTTGTTCATTAGAAATGGTCGGTGTCCTGGCTTTCCTGTCTTAATCTTTGAAAGGTTTGAGACAGTAACAGAGGCTTAGTCTTACTCTGCTTTATCTAATCTAAAACCAGATGTTATGTGTTTTGAATCATTGTACTGTTGGGGGAACAAAATAAAAAAAAAAACATGTTCTATCCAAGTTTCAGTCATTTAGATGTTGATTTGAAGTTGAAAGAAAATGTATTTTGTTGTTGTTGCTTTGTTGATCAATGCACCACAATAAGATAAACCCTGATGATGCTGCACCCACTATGCTTGACAGTTGGTTGATGTTTGAAAGGCTAATGTTGATTTTATTTTATTTTTATTGTGGGCCAACAGCTTGACCTTTGTCTAATTTGACCAAACCTCGTTTTCTGCAGAAGCCATCCATATGGGCAGCTGCAGACTTTGATGGGATTTGAATCTATAAGTTTTGGAGCTTCTTCTCAGTCTAGGTTTATGTTAAACTCAGTTTCCTGTGGACAATGTTGTGTGTTTCAACATCTTTCAGTGCAGGATTGACTTGAGCTTTGTTGGTTCTTGGTTAGTCTGGGTTGTTCTTGGATGTCTTCACTTCATTTTGTGTGTGGGTGAGAATTTGACCCAGATTGATTTTGGTGTTACAACATTTAGATAATCCCAATCCCACATGCTGCCTTTCTTGAAAATTATTGTTAATTTTCTGTAATTAACAAGAAAATTGTCATGATTTTCCAGAGGCTAGGAACGTCAGAGACTGGGGTAAAGGGTTCACTTGAATACAAGAACAATGCGTGTGCAGAGGTGTTGATCCAGAGGGCTCTTGGACTGAACAGGAACATCAGAAAAGGATGAGAAATGAGCCAGGGGAATGAAAGGCAGATATCTGTAAAGGAGGAGGTGAGGAGCTTATGGTTTTTGAGGGGGAAATAGGCCAGATGGGAATGAGCAGACTTGATAGTGTAGCAAGGAGAGAGTTGGGAGGTTCGGAGAGCAGACAGATTGGGTTCGGAGGTCACTGGAGATAAATTTCCAGTATGTGGTGAGCAACAGGAGAGTATGGGTGAAGGAACCAGAAAACATTTGAAACAGCAGAAGATCTACAGAGGGCTAGAGGGACAGCTGGTGTTATCAGTCAGGTGTTGAATGACTGGCAGCCAGCTCCTCTTATCCAGCAGCTGATGAGCATGACGAATCGCAGGTGTGTGTGGACATCCTGCTTAACTCCACCCTCCAGGGAAAACCTGCAGCTGCAGTAGAGAGGAAATGCACACAGACACAGAAACTCCAAACTCTGACTATGGATCTATATGTATGTATAGGCAGGACTTTGCATTAAGGGGGGGGGTTATGACAATTGCAGAGGGCCCCTGACTGACAGGGGCCCTCTGCAATTTTTTTATTTTTTTTTTCATAGAAAAAAAAAAATGGGGTCCTGTCAATTACAAAATTAATCATATTGTGTTTTCTAAAATAGTTTTTAGCAGTAAAAATCAAATGTTCCCCCTCCCAGACCAAAAACACACGTCCATATTTGCCCTGAACCTCCTGGATCTGCATGAAATGGTTCCTTCCTGCTTGCAGCTTGATGGTGACGGTGTGAGATTATCAACCATTTAGCATAATTAGCTTAGCTACAGACTGTTTGCCTCCATTTCACTAGCATCTAATGAATTAAGGAAAACAATTACCACCATATTATATTTAACTTGCCCCTGTACCTCTTACCACATTTGACAACAGATGAGTCAGTCAGCAGCAGCTCTAGTCGCTCCTGATCCGTCCTCTCCTGAGTGAAATTAAAGCTGCAGTATGTAACTTTTACAAAAATATATTTTTTACATATTTGTTAAAATTGTCTTTATGTTTTGACAGTATGGTATAGAAATATTTGGTGAAAAATCTATTTCCTCTGTCTTCCCCCAGTGCTATCTAGAAACAACCAATCAGAGGCAGGAGAGTTTTAGTGCTGTCAATCACTATCTCATTGGCTGCTGCCTCCCTCCCCTTGATCTGTGCTATGCTGTAGCTAATAATAAAGATAAGTTGTTTTTCCACCATTAGCACATTTAGCAGTGAGTGAATGAGTTGATTGACAGCACTAAGACCCTCCTCCTGGTTCTGATTGGTTGTTTTGGTTGAAACGTTGCATTACTTTAGCCAGTAATAGTAGTTCAGGTGGAGGAGATTGATTGTTTTCACAGATTATCTGTCTCATAACAAACTGTCACGACATGATGACAGCTTTGACAAATATGGGGAAAATATTTTTTTTATTACAGTTCTATACTGCAGCTTGAATAAAATGCAACTAAATAGCATTTTTTGAGAAGTCTGGATTGCTTCATCTATATTTTGCATGTTGCCTATGACTGTTGCTCATGGGGAGAGACATTTCAGTAATCTAAAACTAATCGAAAAAATTTAAGCAACCTCCTTGCAAACTGTATCCAGACTGTTGGATATAAAATTCATGAGCAGTAAATATTGTCCTAGTATCAGTGTTGGACCAAAGAAAGCAAAGCATTGCAAGCCTTTTAAATTGTGATGCGTTTGATGAGTCAGATAGACTCAAAAAATTGTAACAGCAGCTGTGTGTGTGTGTGTGTGGGGGGGGGGGATTTAATTTTTTGTCATGAGACCCAAGAGTCTTGGCGGCGCCCCTGCCTGGAACCTTTATATTCATGTGTTTCTTGTACGCCCATAAGTGTGACGCAGCAGTGATTCTTTTTATCTGGAGATGTTGCTTATTTTGTCAACAAATACTTTTTGATAAAAATGTGATTAATTGTCATTAATTAATGGTGGATTCTGCAATAAACACTATTAAAATTTTAAATCGAGTCCCACCACTATTTACATTTGACAAATTCCACATTGTTATTTTTTTAATGTTTTTACTTTTGAGCTTTTGCGCCCAATTCTTGTTTTTGAAATAATGGTTATACATCAAATGATCTGGCAGGAATCTGACTGAGGATCCATTAAATAAGTGAAGAGAATTAGCATGTAGCACTGTAAATGACTACTAGAATATTAAACTGAAGTTACACAGAAAATAACTTCAGCAACAGATTGACCAGGATGTTGACAGAGTCTCCAACTGAACTCAGCAGACATTACAGTGAATGAATGTGAATGTTCTGACCTGACGTTTGTCAACATCATTTACATATAGGGCCTATTTAAAGTTCCTGGCAGCAGAGTGATGTATGGTGCAGCCTCACAGCGAGATGGTTTCAATTCTCACCTGAATCTTTTCAGTCAGGAGTTTACTTTCCTCCCACCGTCCAAAAACAAATGAAATGTTAATTGGTCTTTCTAAAGGTATCGTTGCTCTGCAAGCCACAATGAGTCTACGTTTTTCCACCCTGAGACAAGACTAAGTCCTATTTAATTTCAACTCTTAAGCTAGTCATTTAATCTAACATGCTAATTAATTGCAGCAGTACAGCCCTTCTTTTTCAATGTTGCATAAGCGACATCAAATCATTAAAATAATGAGTAGAATTATTAATTTAACTGTATAGAACAAGTTGGTTTTATTAGATATGGTTGTTGCTGTGATTTTCCAGTTTGGATTCACTGACTGTTTTCAGGTTCAGATGCAAAACTCACAAACTTGCTGTGGACACATAATAATCAGAGGGAAACGCTGAATTTGAATGAGGGAAATAATAGTAATGCTAGCATGTAATTTTAGCTTTGCGCGGTTAGCAGACTACAGGGCTAATCAACTGAGTTTAAAACCGACCTGCAGTCATTTTTTGGGTTTGCATCTGAGTCAGAACCTTCCCAGAGTCCAGTGATTCAATTTATATGCAAATCTCTGTTTTATTTGATAATATGAAGCTTTAGTAAAAATTTAAAAGCCAGACAGACCCATATATCATTTTTTAAAATATTTCCTCAGCTCTCTGTCTGCATTTAAGCCTGTTAGTTTCTTGCAGCTCGTTTGTTTTTCTCTCCCAGAGGTTTCATGAGGGTCAGGTTACGCTTCAGGATAGAGACGTCAACCACAACGTCAAACATGGGATGGCTTTAACTTTATTGGCAAGTAAAAAGCACAAGGTCACAAAGGTCACTTGTACTGATAGCACTAACACCTTTTTTCCAAGCTGTTGTAGTTTGCCAAGGAAAAACGAGAATCTACTTACAGTGAGGTTGGAATCAGGGTTTGGTTTATCAGTCCTGAGTTTCCTCAAGGAAAGTAGAGTGGAAGGTAGAGTTGCAGTAAAATAAGTCAAAGTGAGTAAATATATTATTGACACATGGAGTGAGAATGTTATGGCTCCTGACATAACATAGTCGACCAAATATTACACAGTAAACATTTCAAACCAATAATAATTCAGCAATCTGCTCTCATCCCAGACCAGTTTATTTATCACTGGATCAGTCTGATCTCTATAATATAACATCTCCAACACAGACCTAATATGGGACCTCAGTCACACTGCATCAAGGGCTGATAGTTATGATCCGGCAATTATAGCATCATTTATAGCATCTGGGGTTAAAGATGAATTGAAGCAGTTTATATTATTTAAAAATGAAAGCATTGTTGGGATTATTACTTGTGTTGTTTGAAATAATTAGCTTTACTTGTTGGTTCCATGAAGGCACCTATAAACACCAGTATATGAAAATATGATTGGAATTATTGTGTGCTGATTGGTGGCATAATTGCATAATCTAAAAGTAAGGGTGTCCAAAGTGCTGCATCTGTGGCCTGGAAGTGACTTTGTGCCCCTGACCATAGAAGAAAACAATTGCACAAACTTGATTCTCAAGCTCAAGTTTGGAGTTTTAAAGCATTCATAAAATAAAATAATCTTACAAAGAAATCTGTACTGCCTTTCAAGAACAAGGCAGTAAATTTAAATTCGTCCACTTTTAGACTAATTTAAAATCGTCTAAAAGTGGAAGATACAAGATGAAATACTCATCTTCAATCACCCTTTGAATTTCACAAAAAAATAAAAATACTGCATTTTTATTGACAATAGCAGAAAATATCTACATTTTGTGGCGTAACAGAAAGCAAGTGGGAAGCAGGAGACAAGGCACATGAGCAGCACACACACGAGCATGATTCCAGTTAGACGTGGGAGAAGGCAGAGAAGCTTGATTTTTATTTTCTTTTTTTCAGATTATCTGTTTTACACCAAACTGTCACTGCATAATGAGACGTTAAACAAATATGTAAAAAATATTTTTTTTATAAAAGTTACATACTGCATGATTAAGAAAATACCATTTATAAATGCCTATCAATACATGTGATAATCCGCTGCATGGATCCATTGGAGCTTGTTTTTATCTCGAACTCAGCCACTGAACATCATTCTGAAAACTTGAGTTGTGTTTGATAAACAGCTGGAAATCTCTGCTGTGTTACATTAACTGCTGCTAATTGCACCAATAAAGTCAGAAACTGCATCATTTTTCCTGCTGCAGCGTCCTCCCCGCCTCCTCAACCTCCCTCCCTTCCTGGTTCAGCTAAACCTCAGGTTTACCTCACTGTCTTCACATCCCTGCTCCGTCCCACACTGACATGTCACACTTCGCCTGCACTCCTTTTGTCCTGGAGCGAACAGTGGGACTCAAAAGTTTTTACCCTTCTTAGAAGGACGTCTTATCTTCCCCCTTAAATAATCACTCTAGCAGGAAAATGACTTTTTGAGTCAGGGAGGGGTAACTTTGTGTGTGTGTGTGTGTGTGGGTGTGTGTGTGTGTGTGTGTGTGTGTGTATGCTGCAGTTATTCTGCTGACTGCAGGACGTCCACTTGGCAGGAGTGGGAAGTGCATCAGCAGTTTGCAACTGAATGAATGAAGATAAGGAAAATAGGAGCTAAAAGATCAATCTGATTGATTACTACTGCACACACAGCTGCACTTCAGCACAAGATGAAAACGACAGTCGGTTTATTCACACACCCTTCGTAGTTCATGTCCCATAACATTAACTTGTTGTCGTTCATTTACCATATTTTGTCGTGATAAACTTTTAAAAATACATAGACAGCATTTAAAAGCTCAAATAATAGTTAAAGACTTTTGTTCACACAACAAGTATATCTTAATATACATTGACACACACAACAGAATCCATCTTAGCACTACAGCAGAAGATAACATCCACGGTCTTCATTATTACCACTCTTTGGGCTCTAGCCAATCAGTGCCAAGGAAAATGAGTGCTGCTTCTGGATTGGCTGTCAATGTCAATTAGTATTGTGCTTTGATATCTCAGATCCCCAAGCTGCCTTTTCTTTCAAATATTTTAGATACACTCTATGAAAATATCTGCAAATAGACACATTTCCAGAGAATCCTTTACAGTTGCTTCGGCAAATTTTCCACTGAAAAAAATTGTAAATACTGAACTGTAAATAGACGAGGGGTCTGCTGCACTAATTAAGTGACTTCTTAAAGCAAATGGTTCTGGTGAATCTTATCCAGGGACGACAGAATAAAAGAGCATTTAGCACAAATATACCAATTACCAGTCATGTCATCATCATTAAGCGTGTCACGGTTTTTCATAATTTTTTTGTAATCTTCACAATTTAGGATTTTTTTGGCTGTCATTCTTCAGGTGTGATCTGTGCAGAATGTGAGGGTTATCCTGAATGTAGTCACTAGTCAGGGTTGAGATTGAGAGAAGCTGACTGAGGCAGTCACTCTGCGCTGTGGCAGTCTGCCTGCAATCTGGAACTGCTGGTGCTTAGGACATGCTGCCTCCTCACTCTGCCGGTGTTTCTCACACAGTAGGTACACTGTGCTTCCTTTAGGGTGTATTGGGCTTTTTGTGTTCCTCTGTCCTGATGGGATTCTTGTCTGAAGTTCAGTTTCTGCATTTTTTTTTTTTGTTATTCTGCTGAGTCAACTTTGCAGTGAGACTCTGAGACTTTGTGTTTGGCTGTGGAAGTGCTCAAGGCGAGCCGGCAGCGCGCCGCTCCGCTCCCCTGTAGTTGCTGGAGATGCTGCAGGGGAGAGCCATGCAGATGGAGATGCTGTTCTCTGAAGCTGCATGCTTCAGCTATGAGCTTTCTTTCTGTCCTGCAACAATGACACGGTTCTACAGGACAAGTTTGCGAAGCATTAACCCAACGTCTCCCTGTGTGTGTGTGTTTCTGCAGTGATCGGACCTGGAGTGCACTGAGTGAAGATGATTCCTATGCTGATCTGTGCTTTGGTCTCCCTGAGTGTTGCGGAAACCAATTTAGACATTCTGTACCCTGAGCTGGAGCACTCCAGAACCATCTATGTCACAGGTAAGTTTTGTTTCCCTTCTGTTCGCTCACAGTGTCGTCCTGAGCTCTGCTCTGTCAGATGAGATACAGAGTTGTTTTAGTGTTCTTTGCTGTGTTTCGTTCATGACACTCTCTCTGCAGAATACTTGACTTATCAGTGTGGCTCAGAGATAAGGCTGCAGTCAAACGCAGAGTTTGCTCTAGAGTTTGTGTACTGACAGGTAAAAACTCTGTAAATGCCAAGATTCCAAAAGCTGTTTGCAGAGTTCTGATATCAAGACTCTGTGTATGTTTGTGGTATGTTTATGTGTTTTCCCACCTGATAGTCCAGTAGACTCGGTTTGATCAGGGACCAAAATTACAATATTTGTTCCATTTTCAGCTGCTGTAGTTCTCTTTCACACTGCACTGTCAAACCCACCAAACCTTTTTAGAAACTTGTTCCTCTCCTGGCCTGTGGGTGGCGCTGCACAAAAAGCCACTAAAGGAAACAACACAAGAGCAGCGTCCTTAGTGAAATGTAAACAAAAATGACTTGGTATCAGATTTTAGAGGTTGTAGGATTTTTCTTTTGTTTTTGATAAAAGGTCATTTGTCCTGCTAACACTAGACTTACACGTTTGTTTTAGTTGTATTTACCCAGAATGCCCTGCGGTTATAGTTCTCTTCGTCCTTTTGGAGCAGTCTCCGGCCCGGTTGCCGTTCATATATACATTCAAACCAAACCAGAGTTCACTTATACCGAACTGAAACCTAAGTTTGGACCAGTTTGCTGTTTTGGTCCTCATCAGACTGAATGCACCCTAAGTCTTCACTGGGTTCTAAAATTCTCATATTAAAATTCAAATGTTCCCCATTTGCTAATAACAAAGAAGTCAAACTGCAAAATCTACATATGAAAAGTATATCCATGATGATTAATATCCTGATGTACCATCTTTAGAAACATCCACTTCACACAGTTACTTTCTGTATGACTAAACTTGTTTCTACTATGGATAAATTTCGACCTACCCGTCTTTATACTGTATCAGTTCAATGTTTGCGTAACCCAGTTTGGAGCAACACACTGCCTCACACTTCAACCTATAATACTTTGGAATACAAAGCTGATGTTGACTCAGTGATTGCAGGTTGGCTGGGTTCTTGTTGCTGCAAAATGAGGCCCAGTTATCAGCTGTTAGGGTTTCACCAAACATGGACAGGACAATGTTCCAGTCTTCTGCTTAATTTAGGAGTATTTTGCACACTTAGGTCATGCTGTCATTTTCTTCCCAGAGAGAAAATGCTTTCTTTGGACACACATTTCTAATTGAAACATCGTAAACTTTGACATCCTAACTTCTCAAATTTATTTTTGTCTTTAGAATAATAGGCTTCAGTTTGTTCAAAAATGGTCCCTACAGCCTTCCTCAGATTGATGGACATAGCGTGCATTCACACCAGCCCTGTTTAGTTCCCTTTAATCCAACTCCAGTCTGTTTGCCTATAAAGTCCAGTTTGTTTGGGAAGGCGTGAATGCATAGTCAAACTGTGGTCCACCTACAAACCCCAGTCTTGGTGCAGCTGAAGTGACTCTGGTGTGGTTCGAATGCCAAGCAAACCAGAGACCTTGCTAAAAGCAGGAAGTGGACTATCGCACAGGGCATTCTGGGTAAATACCACCAAATCAAGTGTGCAAAATTAGCGCCAGCAGTAGCAATGGATCATGGTCTTTCACAAATGACAAAAGAGAAATCCTAAAACCGATAAAATCTAACACCACTCCATTTTTATTTACATTTCGTGAAGAGGAAAGTTTTCCTTCTGGGCTTTTGGTGTCGTTTCCTTCAGTGATTCTTGGTGCAGCGCCACCACAGGCAAGGGGGGGGTACAGGTTTTTAAAAGGTTTTGATTTGTTTGACTCAGTGCAGTGTGAAGGAGGACCACATCAGCTGAAAATGTTGCAATTTTAGTCCCCAATTAAACCAAGTCTACCTGACTATCACCTGAGAAAACATCCTAACTTGCTTCTTTAAGTCATTGCTGATGTTTGTCCTTTAAGTGGTAAAACAAGATGATGGAAATGTCACAATATGTGGCGTGTTTCCACCCAGCCTACTAGGTGCAGACTGTTAGAAACGAGTGTCATGAAGAGGCACAGGATCTCACTCTTGCAGTTCCTCAGCACAAAGCATGGAATCAATGTGCCATTTGCTGTTCAGCTAATCTTATTCATGCTTAGGCAGCAGCTGGAATTAAACATTTTGTGTGGAGGCAGCCAACATAAGCTCAGTGAAGGAGGGGAGAGTTTACAGAGGCAAACCCAAACTAGGGCCATCAGTTTGCTCAGGATATTCCCAGATCACTCTGAAGCTGAATATTTGTCAGAAGGTTTATGGAAAGGCCAGATGAAAGGAGGTCAGGAGGTCAGGAGGTGGAGGTTAGCTAAAACTGCCTCAGTTACCTTTAAAGTCACCTCTGACTGGCATCCTTAGTAAACATTCTAGTCCAACAGAGAACAATATAAACCTGGCCTTTATTTACAGAAAGCCAACGAAGCAGTGAGGTCAGGTCTGTGTTATTGAGGTTTATTGAGCTGTCTATCAGAGAAACTCAATGAAGCATTAAAATACAGCAACAGTCATGGCTGTTTCCTCTTTCAGCGTCTCCTCGTGTTACTTTTAAATTTGTTTAAAGGAATTCTAACAAATATATCCAAATTTGTTAGAATAAATCACATTTTGACTCTATTTCATCTCAGAGTCGTGGTTGATTATTGTGATATCAGAATCACACTTTAATATTTCTCCAGTCTAGGAAACATTCTCCAAATCTATCAGATTATTGTCGGGACATCAGCTCTCTTCAGGTGAACTCACAGATGGAAGGTTAGCTGGGTAGGCAAAGAGATTTTAGGGATTTGATTTTTTTTATTTATTTGTGTTTTTGGAAAGACTGACTTTTGGTTTGCAACTCTACTTCTTATTGTATTTGTTTATGCACAGAGAGTACATGAGATTGTTGTCGCCTGTAGGAGCAAACTGTCCTTAGAGATTCTTCAGCATTGCTGTTGACTTTTTAAAATCTCTCTAATTAATTTGGGAGAAACTGATGATGTTTCTAATGTGCTTTTTATCTCATGTTATTGGTGACTCCCTCCAGCTTTGCCATGGTGAATGGATAGTACTGTGGGATTTCCTCTGGACCCTTCTCCTTCTCCTGACTGATACTTTTGTACAATTAGATCATTTTTTATGAGAAAAAAAAAAGCACAACCAGTTCATGAAAATTTTCAAATGTTTACAAAATGTTGGTTGTGTTGGCCTTAACCTAATGAACAAATGGACTTCTGCAAACATTACTTTTGTTGTCCTGTTTGGTCTTAAATATCAATAAGACCAATTATTGATATTACTCATTGTAATAACAATAAATCTCCGTTTTGCAGAAAATGGGCCCAAATTCAATGTGATGGCTGAACAAGCCAAGGTTGTAACGAGGCGAGGGGGAAATGTAACATTACCATGCCTGGTCCAGAGAGAGCAGCAACTGCCACCCAGTCGCAAGATGAGGATCAAGTGGACCAAACTGACTTCAGACTATCTGAAAGAGGTAACAACTGATCTGAATTAGATGAAAAAGTTTTCTATTTTCTCAGTTATAATGGCTAGAGCAGGCCGGGAGAGGCTGAGCAGCTAAAGCCTTTCCTCTGCCTACATCTCCCAGAATGCTGTGCGGTTCTGGATCAGAGTTCAGGAAAAGTATTGAAAATTGTATCAAGACATATTATCTATTAATATTGATAAGGTGTCTATCTTGATATACGTTGTTCAAATTGATTTATTGTTCAAATATAATAATGACATTAAAATAATTGAATCCTTCAGTGGAATTTGTTTAAAATTTAAGATAATTTTTGTTAATGCATCATAAGAGTTCTGCAACCATTTTTGATTCCTAATTTAGCATAAGTATAATGTTTGATTAAAATCCTCTCACTGGATCATTTAACACTGAACTACTTTCAAATAGTCAACAAATACTAGTCCTGATATCATGGCTGTTGCTTTTAATGCATCTATAGGCATTCATCCAAATAACTCAAATATTGTAAATTTACCTGTAATAAGCTGACAAAGAGATAAGATGATCATCTGGGCTTTTCTAGCTTGTTTCAAAACACAGTGATGTATATCCACGTCTGAATTTGCAGAAAGTAATGTAGAAATGTCTCGCTCAGTGTTTTGATATTTAGGCATTTCAGATTTTGCTACTAATCCTACTTGACCCAAAACAGGAAATGTTTAGTCTAATTAAAACCTACAGTATGTAACTTGTATAAAAAATATATGTTTTTTACAAATTTGTTCAAACTGTCACAATATTGTGACAGTTTGAAGAAATGCATCGCTCCCAACCTAAAACAATCAATCAGAGCCAGGAGGAGGGGCTTAGAGCTGTCAATCATCCTCATGTACTGCTCAACGTTCTAATGGAGGAAAAACAACTAACCGTTAAAGGAAAACCGTTTATTCTCTGTCATGCTAACTTGCCTAAGCATTCACAACAGGCTGCATCGTAGCAGGAAGAAGCTGGATTGTAGCAGAGAAAGGTTGGTGGGGGGGATGAGCAGCGCCACCTGGAGGGTGACTGACAGCACTATCTGTCTCTGATTGGTAGTTTCTCTTTAGCATTGGAGAAGGCAGAGGAGCTCGATTTTTTCCACAGATGGTGTGAAGCAACAGTGTGGTATGTTTCATACTATGCTGTCACGACACAGTGACCATTTGAATAAATATTTAAAAAATACTGTAATAAGTTACAAACTTCTTTAAAATCAGACAGTGAGAAATAAAGTGGCATTTTATACAGTGTGTATAAAAATCAATTGTAACTCAGTTGCGACAATGTTTTTCTGTTCTTCATTCAGTGTTCCGCTATATCTTGAAAGTGTTTCTGTAAGTATGTGGAAAATACAACTTACGTCCTTTGACTGTGCTCCAGGTGGACGTGTTTGTTGCCATGGGTTACCACAAAAGGAGTTACGGGACTTTCCAAGGACGTGTCCAATTGCAAGGCACCTCCCCGATGGATGCCTCCCTGGTGATGACAGATGTCACTTTGGACGATTATGGGAGATACAAATGTGAAGTGATCGATGGTCTGGAGGATGACACAGTGGTGGTGTCCCTCGAACTTGAAGGTAAAATGATTGGGTGGTGGAGTTTGTTTTTTTTTATAATTTTTTTCTCCAAAGAGTTTTTTGCGGTGCTAGTGGCTTGCATTTTCCACGACAATAGGGGAAAGACATGCAGCAAAGGTTGCCGGGACCGGGAGTTGAACCTGTGACGTCTGCGTCGAGGACTAAGGCCTCCAAACATGGGGCGTGCTAAATCCCTGCGCCACCACAGCACGCCCCAAGGGTGGTGGAGTTTTTTAGAACAGAAACAATGAGCTCTTGGAAGGAGTACGCAATGTCAGTGTTGTATTGTATAAATGGGCTCTGTCTAAATTTAGCTCCAGGGTCAAAGACTGCTGGGAGGAATGTCAGCAAATGTGAGCATGGTGTACATTAGCGTCAAAGCAGTTTCATTATGTTTGTGAGTAGCTGGGGACACCTGCCATTAGAACCTAAGGCTAAAAACGCCGGCAGCAGCTGTGCTTCATCTCCTGTCATTCATCAGGGTCAATAAAAACTGGACAAATTCTAGTTTTAATTCCCATGTACAACAGAATTATTGCATCAAGGCTTTCCTGTTGTTGGTCTCTCCCTGCAGGTGTGGCCTTCCCCTACTTCCCCCGCCTGGGCCGCTACAACCTGAATTTTTATGATGCTGAGCGGGCATGTCGAGACCAGGATGCCGTGGTGGCATCCTTCGACCAGCTGTACGAGGCGTGGCGCGGCGGGATGGACTGGTGCAACGCCGGCTGGCTGAGCGACGGCTCTGTGCAGTACCCCATCACCACCCCCAGGGAACCCTGCGGCGGGAGGAACACGGTGCCGGGCATTCGCAACTATGGCCTGAGAGACAAGGACAAGAGTCACTACGATGTGTTCTGCTTCACTTCCTTCCACAAAGGTGAGGGGTCAGACTTTACCTCCGTGTGTCTGTGAAAGGGGGTTTCTCTTCATGCGCCGACACCTGAATTCACCTTATGGTTCAACATCTCGTAGAGAAATGTTTAGCAAAATACCTACTTAAAGCTGCAGTATGTAACTTTTATAAAAAATATATATTTTTTATGTATGTGTTAAAACTGTCATCGTCAACAGTGATATGAGAGGTAATCTGTAAAAAGATCAATCTCCTCCCTGAGCTGTTATTGCCGTCTGAAGAAATCCACCGCTCCCAACCAAAAACAACAAAACAGAGCCAGGAGGAGGGTCTTAGCGCTGTCAATCAATCGAGTGTACACACCACTTAATGTGCTAATGGTGGAGAAACAACTTTCCGTGCTAACTAGCCGTAGCATTCACAGCAGGGTGTGCTAGCTGCAGAGAGGCAGAGAGCAGCGGGAAGAAGGAGAGGGATGATGAGCAGAGGCAACACAACGTATAACATGGTTCTGGTTCTCTTATTGTTTATGTTTTTCCCATCCAGGTAAATTCTACTACCTGATCCAGTCATCTAAGCTCACCTACGACGAGGCTGTGAGGGCTTGTCAAAAAGATGGTGCTCAGATCGCCAAGGTCGGCCAAATGTTCGCTGCCTGGAAGCTGAACAAGTACGACCGCTGTGATGCCGGCTGGTTGGCGGACGCCAGCGTCCGTTACCCCATCTACCATCCAAGGCGCCGATGCAGTCCCACAGAGGCCGCTGTGAGGTTCAATGGCTTCCCCGACAAGAAGCACAAGCTGTATGGAGTGTACTGCTACAAGGAAAACAACTAATCCTGCGAAGGCCGTCCTGCAAACACCCACACACAGTTCACAAGCATGCACAAACATTTTCATCAAAGAACACTCTCAGTGGGTTAAAATGCATAGAAAAGAGAATTGTAATAACGAGTGATGCTTTCGGTCAAGGGAGATTTAAGATGTTGCATCATCATTCAGGACCTTAAAATATATTTTATACATATATTAGATATTATTTAATCAATGCCAATAATTGGTTGGGTGGGCTGACGTGTGTGGGTGAGATCTGGAAATCTAAAAGCTAATGCAAAAATGTCATACAAGAAAAATACATGCCAACAAAACTAACAACAGCTAAGTGTGTCACGGTTGGACGTTTTGGGCACTTTTCCTGTTTTCAGTCCCAACATGAAGAGCAGATGAAAGCTCAGCCTCTGTGAAGCTCGTTAGTCAGGACTCGTTAGCTAAACTGTTCCCTACTGCCCCCCCCCCTCTCAACAAGGTGCTAGAGCTGCATCCTACCGTCCGCTTTTTTTTTTTTCATGTTTTTTCTACAAATGCATTGGACCAAACTTGGACCAACAGCAAAGACAAAAACAAATAGGAACATCTAGCTGTTAGCAACGTGTTTTCTAAGTATGTAGAATGTGATAATCTTAGAAATGTATTTGTGTTGATATTTTTTATACACTGTAGAAATGTTTGTTGTCTTTCTGGCCAATGTCTTCTTGGTTTACATAAAACATACTGCAGTATTAGCAGGGTGGGGTGGGGCTGGGCTGGGGGGGGAGGGGTGTTTGCAACGATCAGATGACATTCAGGAGAGTGGACGACATAAACAGCAATTTTCCAACCAAAATGCTTTGCCTGAGTAGAAGCAGCGTTGCTCGTGTTGCTTGGGTCGCTGTCACTTCTAGAGCGATGCAGGGACTGCAGGCCGTCGCAGTGTTTGGCTTCAGAGCATGGCTCAGATATAAGAAGCACACACACACAGCTAAGCAGCTTCCAGAAGATTTACTCTCAACTTTGTGTCAATGCTTTGATAAAGCGCTATTTTTGATACAGTTACTGGGTTTAAGTTGAAAGAGCAGATCAAGCCTTGTTGATGCTTGTCATTATATTCTTTTGGACACAATACTTTTAGCTTGACCTGTTCTAAAAGTTAAAAATGACTCTTTTATGTCTTCATCAGATGTTTGTTTCTGTAGATGTAGACTGGATGAAATGGTGTTCGCTGTATTCAGTAAATGTATTTAGTAAATTTCCAGGATAATCAAGAAACCCATACAGTACATGCAGTAAAAAAGTATTACGGATTGTTTTGGGGGTTTTGCTTTTGTCACACTTAACATGATTTAGATCAATAAATAAATTTGAATTTGAGATGAAGATAAACTAAGTACAAAATTCAGTTTTGAAATGTATTTATTAAGGGATTCAAAACTATTCATATCAACGAATAACATCTGATTAATTAACTGCTGAAACATATTTTTTGAAAATGCACATCCAGACTTTGTTTCTGCCAAATACAAATACACTTGTTTGTACACGAGCATGACTGACAACACTAAGACACTCCCCTTGGCTCTTATTGGTTATTTTTAAGATTGTTCAGATATCAACAGTAGCAGTAGGAAGAAGTAGAGGAGCCCCATCTCTTCACAGTCTCATACTACACTCCCACCACATAGTGACAGTTTTGCAAATATGTAAAAAAATATATATATTGTTGTTAAAATTATATGATGTAGCTTGAAGTGAATGAAAACATTAAAATGTACCCAAAAACCAATCGGCATAACTATTTAGTAATTGGGATTGTGAGGGCTAAACGAGGTAGTTTAGTGAATTTGTAAAGTTCTGGTGTGAGTTAGGCTGGCAGCATAGCAGGAAGGAAAAAAACCTGAAGGATCTGACAAAGGGTT
Source organism: Alfaro cultratus (assembly GCA_903066825.1). NCBI lineage: Eukaryota > Metazoa > Chordata > Actinopteri > Cyprinodontiformes > Poeciliidae > Alfaro > Alfaro cultratus. Next base: position 20,439 of record CAEFZX010022822.1, on the reverse strand, counting down.
GACTAACAGGGAGGTGTGTATGCTGGACAGGTGGTTGCTTAGCAGCAAGCATTAGCTAGAGTGGAGGCAAGGAGCTGGAGAGAACTGAGACAGAAATGACTGCTAAACACAAATCAGAACCAGACTCAGCAGAGAGATTAACACAGTTAGCAAGAATGCATTGAAACAAAAACAGAAACCCTGAAACTCCAAAACAGATCAAACCAAAATTCTCAGGCATCTGCTGTGTTTTTTAATGACTTTTTGGCTTAATTAATATCACTTTTAGGTTTAAGTTACTTTCAAGATATGTTTGTTGTGTTATTCAAGGTTCAAACATTAAAAATGCATGAACCTCTCTAGACCTACTTCAACCTTTATTTGAAACAGAAGCAGACTGACATCTTTACAGCTTTTTCTTTTCTTTTTTTTTTTTTTTTCCGGTGCTCATGACAAAGAGAAATAATGTCTTTCCTTTTCCATCAACGGATAAATTTGGATTTCCACTGTAATCAACAGTTCAGAGTTCATAAAAATCTAAATCAGTGCTGAAAGTGTTCTGCCCACTCCCTGGGTGGCAGGTGAAAATAAAAACGGCCCGATGAGATTAAAGAGGAAACGCTTGGTGACAACATGCTGACGGCACATAGTCAGCTGAGGTCACACAATGGATGAAGCCAGGCCTGTGTCAGAGGTCACACAATGGACGAAGCCAGGCCTGTGTCAGAGGTCACACAATGGACGAAGCCAGGCCTGTGTCAGAGGTCACACAATGGACGAAGCCAGGCCTGTGTCAGAGGTCACACAATGGACGAAGCCAGGCCTGTGTCAGAGGTCACACAATGGACGAAGCCAGGCCTGTGTCAGAGGTCACACAATGGACGAAGCCAGGCCTGTGTGTGAGCAGGGAACATGTGCTGGTATTAAGTGGCTTCTGCCAAATTACTTAACATTATTTAATTTAGTTTAATTTTTTATTTCTTTCACCCAGTCATAAATATGAATAGTGCATTTAACGACTAAAAGAAATCATGAATGAAGTGAGGCAGAAAGAAATATAAAAGTATAATGTCTGCACTACATTAACATAAAAATAAAATGAGATATTCAGACTGTTACAAACTTCTAAATGCACAAAAAATAAACCAGGAGTCCACAACAAAACATCGGCTTGTTCGGCGTCAAATCACTTCGTCGTGATTATGTCCTAATTTCTCACTTTTAAAAATATTTTACTCAGCTCATGAAGTTTCAATAAGTTTAAGTGTATAAATATTGCATTGTGGGATCTCCACTCCCACTTATGACAGCTCTCTTCTGTGAAAGAAAAATCAAATCTACATGTGTTTTACATTTACTACTCCACACTTCCACAGAGTATGTCAGATATGGAGCAAAATGTGACTTATACAAAACATACAATATTTATCACTTAAATATTTTCAAATAGTTTAGGATGTTTTACTTTTAGATGATATTTAACATGATTACACAGCTGACCTCATGACAGCCCAATGTCAGCTCTGTTTCCTAATTCATGTCTCTGCTCTATGACGGAGCATTAGGACCATACTTAAAAAGAAAAATAAATAAAACTATGAGAATAAAGCCATAATATTGTTTTCATAATATTGTGAGAACAAAGTCAAAATAATACGAGAATAAAGTCATCAGATTTTGAGAATAAAATCATACAATTACAATTCTCCTATTTTATTATGCATTTATTTTCTGATAATGTTCCCAATACTCCGTCGTACTGCCCAACCACAGCGCCTGCAAAGTCAAATTTGTCATTTGTACTCCTAGAGCCAGGATGCTCTGCCCTCCCCAGGATGTTTATGACCATCCAGGGCAACAGTGACAGTGATACCCTGAGTAAGAGTGTGGCTCCAGAACAGTCGGAGCCACAGACCTCATTTTGAAGAAACACGATGATGAGAGATCTGTTGTTTCCCAGTGTAAAAAATGTATCTCTCAGGAATAACATAGATCCGGAAACAGCATTGATATTCTGGGTATTTCTTCACTTTATTCTCTTCTTCTTCTCTTCCTCTCAGCGTAATAAAAACTGCAGCTCTCTGAAAGGAACACAGTTATTGAGCTGAACTATGATATGAATAGGAACACATGTTTGTTCATGAGGTCTAAGCATCAGATGTAGAGAGATTTATTGAAATCTTGACACAATGTTAATTGTTGGTAATGTTGGCCTGTGTGGTGACCTTTACTCACTGTCTGGACTGACTGTTGGTCACTCAGACAACGGTCTGATAAGCGCTTGTGAAGGCCCCGAATGTTTGGGGTGAAGTCGAGCGGTTGACACAGAGTCACTTGCTTTTGGGACATTCGTTTTCACACACACCTTTTTGTCTGGGTGAAAAAACTGGAAGTTAAGTAGTTGGGGCTGTTGTACACATAAACAAACACACCCTCAAAATTCTGAGCTATCACACAATATTTTCGCGTGGAGAGAGGGGGGCGTGAAGTGCACTAGAGGGGCAAAAAAGGGAGGACAAGAGGAAGATGAGAACAAAGTGATGCAATTTTCATCAGGCGACTGCGACAGTAACTACTGATTTGGGCGGTTGGGCCCAACCATGCAGAGCCCTTATTAAGTCCTGATGCTGTACATATGTTACGTTATGCTCCTCTCCTGTCTAGAAGCGCACTGCTTTAGCTTCAAGTCAGACCATTATTTTTCTGTGGCTAACTACAGTATGTTTGTCAGTCGGAGTATTTTTTTGGATTTTCTTTGTTCGTCAAGGATCTCTGTCGTTCCAGTTGGAAACCTTTAAGATCTTGAAATAAAAAGTCAACTAAACGCATCATAATCCCTGACACCTTCTTCGTGTGCCCACTATCACCGCGTAAGAGGACAACTAATGAGGCAGGCTTTACAGCAGATAGAACAAAAAAAAAAACGAGGTTGGCCAGAGGGAGGCTGTTAGACTCCACACAGGCCGTCTGCAGACGGATAGTTCCTGAGTGATGCAGTAATGCAGCACGTGTGTTTCCACAGGGAGGGGTCACACTTCCACCGAACACAGAGCCAATTCACCGAGCTCCCTACAGTCGGTTCTGTAACCGTAGTTCAAGCTTCCTGCCAAAGTAAAGGTTGATTATAGGAATCGAATGAGAGCAGCTTTGGTGACGTCTTGGTTTTCATGTTGACGCACATGAAAACACATGAATCCAGTTTCATACTGGATTCATGAAGGATGTTTGTGTAAAACATGAGAAGTCATCTGCCAGGACTCAGGTTATCTGCAACATTTCTACCATAACTGGTAGCAGAGGGAATCTACCATGATTATTTAATAAAATGAGTTTTTCTGTTTCATGCACAGTTTGTGTGGAAGAAAAACAGCTGAAAATAGCAAACAATATCAGCTTTCATCACTTCAGGTGCAGTAAAGTTTGAGAAAAAAAAAAGACATCACGGTTCTCAGCTGTTCAGCATGATTCATGATTCATATGTTCCCACAGCAGCTCTGCTGTGACTGAGTTTTGCTGTTTGATGATCTTACACAAACCGTCAGTCTGACATGAGTTTTTAATGATCCGCTTCTCAGTCTGAAAATCTCAGTTTGAAAAAAAATGACCCTGCAAAAAATAAAGATTACACCAACATGAAAATCCAGATTGCATCATGTTCTTATTGATTTCTCTTTTAAGCTTTGGATTAATAAATAGTGTCATATGTAAATGTCTCTTTGTTTTGTTTACTTTTATTTTTTTTTTCTTGTTCATTTTTTGGCATTGTAATTTTGTATCACACAATAAAAGAAAACTGTAAAACATGGATTGTTGCAACTTAACTTATTTCTTTTCTTTTTCATTTTAGCTTTTCTTACTATAAAATAAGGTTTAAATCGTCTGACAGAGTGAACAGGAAGATAACATGAAGTTTATGTTTTAGTTACAACTGTCTATGGTTCTACAGTCACTTTAGGTTATGAAATCTGCCCCATTTCAACATCATCAGTTAAAACCAAAGTTATTAAAATCTCTGAAAGATTTAGACCTGTTTCTAACCGGTAGCAGTTGTCAAAAATCATTACTTTTCACTTCATCCTGGGTCTCCTGGCGTCTGCCCCACCACCAACACTGCACCAGTTCATGACAGTAGTAATATTATTTTGAAGTTCCCTAGAGTCCTGACTTCTGAAAAAAAATGCCTTTAACTCATAGAGCTAAAATTCATTTCCAGAGAAAAATCATAATATCAGAGGAAACATGTTAAAAGCTGGTCAGGAATTATTAGAATATGTTGATTAAAATAATGCATACAAATGACTTCCACTGATTACTGAGAAGAGCAATGATACTTCTGGACAATGTTCCCTCTAATTTTTCATGTGTCTGGGCAGACAGAAGCTCCCTGAGTCCACTGAGGACCACTGTGAGTAACATCAGGTGTGTGCACTCAGGGCACAACTACGTATTTTTGAACATGTCACCCCCCCCCCCCCCACACACACACTGACATAAACTTGTACAAGTGGCTAAAGAGCCATTTCTGTTAGCCTGTGTCTAGATCCGCCTCTGGGCTGCAGGTCTGAGGCATTTTGTTAGCATGTTTTCTATCATTCTTATAGCTTGATAGGAAGCCTGATCCACACTGGTAACCCGTATTAATAAAATGGTGAAATTATATTGACCACAAAACACTGTGGTCAATATTACACAATCCTAACAAACGTTTTTAATGTTCCCTTCACAATATTTATTTATTTACTATTGATCTATTTGTATGATTTGTTCTTTTAAATTGCCATTCATAATATTTTTTGGTCTCAGGAAATTATTGAGGGATAAGAGACTGATGTCTAGTCCTTTAGGTTCTGACGGGTCTGTGGTTCCTCTCCTGATCCATTCTATGCTACTGACAGAATTTAGGCTTACATTAGCATTTTGGCTAATTTTAGCTTATACACTAATTTTAACATACTGAATGGTGCAAGTCCATGTTAGTCAACATTCTTGTGATTCTCCACCTGCTACGTTGTAATTTTTTATCATTGATGCTAATGGTAGCATCAGAACGCTGGGTCCAAACCGATGGGAACACTTTGGCAGGCCCGGTTAAATTTCTCCAGGAATTTTCTAGTCTTCATTGTGTTATTTTCATTTTGTGAGATCTGATTTCCTATAGATATAAACTTATTGATTATACAAAATAACTTCCAGTCTAATTTAGCCTGGAGGAATGAATGACTCCAAGCTCTACAATATCCGAAAGATACATACAATGTAGGTTCCGGTGAATAGGAGAGGAAACTGTTTTATAGTGTTTGATGTTCTACGATTTCAATTAAAAAAATAAAGAATTCCTCAGGATTATCTATTATAGATTAATTTTAAGTTTGGCAGAAACAGATAGTGCGTCGTGTGTGTGGTCACTGCTCAGTCGGGACGCATCATGGAGGTTTCAGAACGTAATATAAATTCTAAAACATCTGTGGGACTTACTCATCTCTGAGTTTCTGAAGTGAATTTAGACCAAATATATACAACTGCACACAATCAGGATCCATCGCATTATTCCACACAGTTTGCAGTGACTTCAAATAGTAACAACTACAAGAAAAATGAGACTATAACCATAATATTGGCCTGATTTCACTGCTTTTTCACTATCAAACAGTACTCATGCTTTTTGGAATAAATATTGAAATGCTTTATGTGGTCTAATTTCATGGTGTTCATATTCGTCTGATTCTACATCAGATGGTCTGCAAACTGTAGAGCAGGAAATGAGAGCAAGAGCAAGAAATCCCACCAGAACCTTTTTTCAAAAAGCTGTAAAAGTTTTATTACAACGTCTTGACTTTAAACACAAATACAATAAAACACCGATAATGAGATGTTGCGCAGTTAAAATGGATGGAACAACGATTACATAAAAATAAGCCTTTTGCACCACAGATATATCAAGTACAGTAACGACATAATGTAGAAAAATATCTCAAAAGGAGCATGAAAAGGTTGTTTATAGCTGTCTGATATTTCTAGACTTCAGAACACAGGTCCCAGCTGTGCAGCATGTGGATGAAAAAAAAACCTCATGATGGAGAAACTACAAGAATTTGTACGGTCAATTTGTTGCACTGTCGAAACACATACAGTGTGTATCAAAAAACAAACAAACAAACAAAAAAAAAAACTAGTAATGCACCATAAAAGACTACATGGTAACAATGTTTCAGATTCATATTAACGAGAGGCAAAAACCTGTAAACATTAAGAATGATAATAAAGGATAAATCACTTGTGATTAAGTAAACAGCCTTTACTTAATCACAGTCCATTCATAGTAAAAGTATGTAATAAGTTAAAGTCAGATGGCTTCATAATACGTAGCTCATGAATAACCGGAACAGCACACATTGCAAATTTTGACTATTCCATTTTTACCTTTGTGTGCATTAATGTCCCATTTTCACCCCAACAACATAAAAAACTTTAAAGTGAAAACAAATCGTAAAAACAACTATGCGATTAGAATACGAAAAGATAAAATTTGCTCTATATATTATAATTTTATATTTGACAAGTGATCTGCTTTTAATATTTTGGACTTGTTTTAGATCTGCATTGGAACTGGCCTGTGAATGTACAGTCTGCATTTGTTTCTGTGCAGGTAAGATAGCAACTGCTCACAACCTCTCCGCAAATCCCCACCTCAGAAAATCTAAACGTTCCTTTAGGACTTAAAAAACAAATCTGTCAAACTGTATAAAAGGACCAAACAAGGTGTGTCTGACTGATTCAGTACTTGGTGTTTTATGAGTAACTTATCCTTTAAGCATTAAATAAGGCACCAGTGCAACAGCTCGGCTAACTGATCAGTTGCTTTTGAACACTCTCTCTGGTGTGCATCACAGCTCCCTCCATGGCCACACCCAGGCTGCCAAATGCGTGCAGAAAGATTACTTTATGGAACATGCAAACTTTATGTTATTAGTGCACTCCACCTGCTAATTTGTGATAAATTGTCCCAGCAGCTGCCGGCACCACTGCTTCATAAACATCTGGAACTCCAGACGAAGGCAAAACAAGATAGACACATGTTGTTCTTTTCCTGGGCCATAAAACCAGGATTAACAGTCCCTCAGTCTGATCACAGTTGCACCTTAATCCTTAAAGAGTCAGATCAATTTATGTCGCATTACTTCATCAAATGATGAGATGAAGACAGAACCAACGGCCAAAAAAACACATCACATCTGAATCACCAAAAGATAATAAAGCCCATTCATGTTCAATCATTTGGAATTCTATTCCAGACTAAATCAAAGTGTTCAAGCAAATGACTAAAGGGGCAGTTTTATTTAAAAATCTACTGTTTTGAACTTTACATCATGTTATAATGTTATTCCCTCATCAAAAACATACCTGGGTGTCATTTTGATTCATTCATGCATGATTGAAAAAAATTAATAAAAATCCTTTAATCTCCATGGCAACCATTCAGCCTCGCAAGACGCCTGGGTGAACCTAGCCCCGCCTTTGAGACACAGCTCCTCCTCTGAACTGAGGTTTCCAAGTTTCCACCTCACAGAGCAGCCCTCACCGCAACTCCCATCGCTCGGCTCCTTCAGACTAGCCAGCAGAAATTAGCAAACACCTGGTAGAACTGCACATCTGCTGAGCTCATTACAGGCGCTACATCTCAGTGAAATGCAGGTAAAACGTTAAAGGACTAACAGAGGAGCCATGTTGTGATGACTTTCTGGAGGCGGAGTTTCAGAAAGAGCAGGAGGTTTTTTTTTAAAAGAGACAGAGGCCCAATTTCAAGGGGTTAAATTACAAAAATATAATTTCTTTTAGGTCATATTTGATATATTGAGCATTTTTATAAAAATTGAAGGCAACATAGTCACTTGAATGTGCCTGGAAAACACATAATACCCTTTAAATGATGACGTACACCAATCTGGCATAACATTATGACATGCTTGCCTAACAGTGTGTCCGTCCCCTGTTTTCTGACAGAACACCTTTGACCAGAGGAATGTTGGATCTCTCTGGACCACAGAGGTGTACTGCGATGTCCTGCACACTAGCGGCAAACTCAGCAGGTGTCAGAAGTGGAGAACAATCCTTCCATTTGTCCAGCACAGCCTGCAGATGCTCAGTTCTATGGAGATCTGGGGAATTTGGAGGCCAAGTCAACAGCATAAATTTATTGTTGTGTGACTGAAGCTGTTCTATTGTTGCTGTGTGCCAGGGTGTATTGTCCTGCTGTAAGGAGCCAAAGTCATCTGGGAAAACCGTTTCCAACCTGCCTGTTGGATTGGACTGAAACACTCCTCATCTAGCCATCACTTTGAATATTAGTGGTTCATACGCGATGCAGTCTTTCTGACACTAGTAATGTAATTTATGTTGACCATATTCAAAACTTCATAACAAAAATGGTAGTTTCTTGGTGTGCTTTTACAAAAATTGTGTTTTCTTGCTCTATAAAAGGTAGAGCTAGAGTCCTCTCATCCACATACAAAACCCTCTGCAATGTTGTGACATATTTAGCAAAGTCTTCTCAGCATGAACATTTTCTAAAACTTAAAGCAACAAGAAAGAGTGTCAATGACTCAAGTTTTGCGACGCTGTATGAAAACTGAGACAATCGGCGAGTTAAGAAAAAAATCAATCAGTCCCAAGTGTTACAGTTTATATCCTATTGTTTTTTTGTTTACTTTTTTTTTTTTTTTTTTTTAAGAAAATACATGTTGGCACATGTCACATGTTGTTCTTGTGAGATCCATCAATAGACAGGCGACCTAACAACACTGCTTCTGTCTGGTCTGCATTGATCTGTTGCCGTCACGATTCTTGAACAAAACCTCAAACTCATTCAGTGACCTTGTTGATCCCTGTGGTTCGCGTGCTTCTTCTGCCGGAACAGCTTCTGAACTCGGGCCTGGAAGGGGCTCCAGAGGCTCTGCAGGATGCCGTGGCTCTGCTCCTGCTCCTGGGTCTGATTGGCCTTCTCTTGGCTGTTGGTGTGATGGATGTGGTTCCCCTTTTGCTCTTCCCTCTGGTTGCCGTAGTGCTCAACAATCATTGACTGGTGGTAGGTCGCAGCTGAGAGAGACAGATAAAATACAGTGTCAGCAGGATGAGCGCTGCAGGCGTTCAGTCCCATTCAGAGCTCACTCACGACTCATGCAGGTGATTTTGGGCGTCTCCCACTGGCCGCTGGCGCAGCAGCGGACGGTCGGGGTGTGTCTCTGGATGAAGCCCTTTTTGCAGTGATATCGGACCAGGGAGTTGATCTCATAGCGGGGCTTCTTTGCTCCAAACACTTCGGCGTGCTTCACTAAAGGCGGCTGGCTGCAGGCCACTGGAGGGTAAAAACAGAGAGCAGCTAGAGCGACGGACACGTTCTGTCGTCAGCAATGGACGGCGCAGCCACAGGTAAACAGAGAGAGATAAAATTAACCAGTATGAACTACTGGGTGTACAGTCATTCTCCCATTCATGGCGGTGAGCTACATTGTAGTCACAGCTGTGGATACAATGGTATCAAAAGTATCAATATTTTATATCTTGGTATCAGGGGGAATATCTGGAGGCAAGGAAGGCTTGCAGCATCTGAGAGCGAAAATAAAGTTTGCTGTCAAATTATAAATATATGCTATATGTTCTAACTTTAGTTTTACTATTTACACAGCAAAAACACAAAATCTCTTTTTGTGTTTTTGCACACAAAATAACAGTCTATTTCTATCACATAGACTTGTAGACTATTTTCTAGTGTAAATAACTGGTGTTATTTTAGCACACTTAAAATAAGACAAAACAAAACTTCAAAGTAAGATATAGGAGGTTGTTTTAAGTTTATAATTCCTTAATATTGATGAAACGGTAATGATTTCAATGTCATGGTTATTACACTTTTAAAATGGGAAAAATGTCTTGTTATAAGTAAAATAACTTGCCATTGGAAGTAGTAATTTCTTTTTACCAACATTGGGGAATTACTGGCTTAAAACAATCTCATATTTCTCTCTGAAAAACTATTTTGTAAGTCAGTTTGTAAGATATTTACTCTAAAAACTAAACCAAAAATACTAAATACAATTTTGAGTTTTTGCAGTGTAGGAAGCGTAACACACTCCGTGCCTGTGCTCAGACACCAGGGGGCGCTACAGAAAGACATTCAGAGTAGTTCTGAACAATGAGGGTTGGAGCCTACCTGTTCCCTTCTTGCAGGTGAAGGTCAGGTGGTAATTGCAGGGCACGTCGTTCCACTGCCCCCCCTCATGCCAGATCATCACCACACAGTCCTCCCCCGACTGGAAGAAGCTGTCCGGCTGGTTCGGCCTCCAGTTGTCATATTGCTGCAGAACACGTTTCATTTTAGTCAAACAATAATCAGACGCTCAAATTTCACTTCAGTTATACTCAGATTGGACTTTTGAAATTCAGATCTTTTGTCTTGTACCTGCTCCTTTTCGAGCAAATTATGGAAAATTGCATGCAGTATGATCATTTGTTTTGTTCATTTATTTTTTTCCTCATTTTACTTTTGGTCTGTTCGAAATAAATAAAATGTCCAAAAATGTAAAACTGCTGAGTTTTGAAACTGAAACATTTCCCTGGCTTTTTTTCTAGAAATTTCCTGAGATTAATTTAAAAATTTCAGGGGGGTTTTCTAGCAAATTTTAAACTTTTCAAACTCAGACATTTCCAAGTGTTATAGTTAAAAATGTCTTAGTTTTTGGTGAAAGTGTACTCCTCCTCTTTTTTTCCCTCCATTGGTCCTAATATGCTGTTGCGATTATTTATTTTCCAGTAATTTCTCGCAGGCTCGTTTTTCTTAGAACCGTCTAACTGGAAAAAGGTCAGCATCTGATTCTTTCCTCATTCTGCCAACCATACTTAATGAATGACAGAAAAAGGGTACAAAATGTATCCAGAAGAGTAAATGAGTAAATGAAAACTGGAAGTTATTGCATAGTAACCGCTCTCTAACATCTGCAGAGTCATGCAAGACTGAAGCTGCAAAACACCAGCAGCTACCATCACTCTTCTTTTTCCTCAGCAGGAGCTGGATGTATTTCACTGAGCTACCAGACGGTGGCGCTGGCGAAATAACCCAGAGACCAGGGGTGGAGAAGCTGAAGCTTCATGTATGTTGGAGTAAACATCCAAACAAAGAGGATCCTGTGGTTTGGTTCAGATGATGTTGGTAGTGAGAAGAAGTGAAGCTGCAGGTTTAACGTCTCTGGGTGTTTCCGCTTCCTCAGTGATGATACATCAAAACAACATTTTTCTTGTTGCTCCTATCAACTAATCTGGCCCACATGCAGCCCAGTTCTCCCAGAACACACACATGAGCAGCACACACATGTGTGCAGCTGTGTTCGGGTTCCATGTCCAACAATCACAGGTCTGCAGGTCTGCCGTTAGGGACTCCGTGTGTCACGGTGTTGCTAGGTCATCTGTGTAGCAAATATTTTACTGTAACTCAGCAGAGGAACGACTGTCTGAAGGTAAGGTGAAAAAAAAAAGTTAACGTTTTATATTCAAATTCTTAAACAGTTGCTGTGTGCAGCAATCTGCAGAACTCTGAAGAAAGAAAATCTCCCCAGAGTCCATGTGTTTACATGACAGTTAATGTGCAAACTGCTTATAAAAGTAATTTAGAGCAAACTTCTGTGTTTCTCCAGCATGTGATCTGCTTGTGTGCGCGCTTGTGTGTGTGTGTGTGTGTGTGTGTGTGTGTGTGTGTGTGTGTGTGTGTGAGTGTGTGTTTGTGTGTGTTTTNGTGTGTGTGTGTGTGTGTGTGTGTGTGTGTGTGTGTGTGTGTGTGTGTGTGTGTGTGTGTGTGTGTGAGTGTGTGTTTGTGTGTGTTTTATAGCTGTAATCAGTAGATTGAACAGTATCTGATCACCTTTACCTAAACATCCTGAGGCACTTTGGATTTCTGGAGCAGAAAATCAGTTTTAGATTCAGATTAACTGCCTGTCAGAAGCAGAATCAGCTAATTGCTTCAGCCTGCTGCACTATGAACAGTTGATTGTCACGGTGTGCTTTCCCTGTGCGCAGTGCACCTCAGTCTGCCTGGCTCTCTTGCAACAAAAAGGAAACAAAACAAAAAAAAACAAGGCACAACTAATGATTAAGAGCATTTATTTTAGTGTTAAAGGGGCAGTATTTTGTATTTTCCAGCCACACAGTGTGGCTTTATATCGCAATCAAGTAACTTTGTTACCTTCAGTTGTTATAAAAATGTTGCAAATATAACTTATAAGAAATTTGACTTCGTAATTTAACGTTTTGAAATTGGGCTCCTACTGCTACTTTTTCCAACACTCCACCTCCAGGAAGTCATCACAACATGGCTCCTCTATTAACCCTTCAGAAATGTTTTTACAGCGATGCTCTGAGAAATAGCTCCTATAATGAGCTCAGCAGATGTGCAGTTCCACCAGGTGTTTGCTAATTGCTGCAGGCTAGTCTGAAGGAGCTTTTCTGTGATTAGGAAGGTTGGAAGCTGCAGCTCCAAGGAGGAGTTTTGTCCTCGTGGGCGGGGCTAGGTCCACCGAGGTGTTTTGTTCAGCTGAACGGTTTCCCCAAACATGCTTGAAAAAAAATCAAGGCAACACTCAAGGTATGTTTTTGATGAGGGGATTACATTACAGCATGAAAAAAGTCAGCTTCACTCAATATTGTCCCTTTAAGTTTTTTGTTTCAACTATTTGATAACTCTACCCTTTTTCACTGCTAATAAAAAACAAATTGGAATTTTAAAATTTGCTCCATCAGGTCCACTCTGGTCATTGAACCCATCACCCGCCATCATCGGCTCACCATTGGATTCCCGTCGGTCCACCTGAAGTCTCTCTCAAACATTCGGTCATTCAGGCCGATCCACTGGTAGTCACTGCCCAGACCTGCAGAGGGACGGACGGCCTGGTCAGTGAAGTGGAAGAAGCAACGCAGCTCTTCCTGCGACAGACTCACGGTTGACAAAGATCTGCTCCTCCCGCGACAGGATGCTGGTCAGGTGGCCCCCTTGCAGACGACACTCCCTCTCCGCAGCGTCCCACGTCCGCCGGTGTTTGAAGTATTTGTAGCAGTGGGACTGAAACTTGGCCCAGCCGACCCCACACACCTCAGTGTCTGCACACACAGAAACACAGCATGCTAAACACTGCTAGCAAAACACACACCGTTCTTATAATTCTAGTATGATTATGAATTCTCCATCTTGTGGTTCCATCCTTGATATAGTTTAGAGGCGTTTCATCATTTACTCAGTACTATTGTATTTGGTTGGTTTTTGTCATTATTATTTGTGTTTGTCAGTTAGCCACTTGGCTACAGTCTCATGTATTTACAAGAAAAGGCTCATTAATATGCATTGTTGCAATTTTCAAAATAAACTGAGCTAAATTGAAATACAAGCAAAGGATGCTGCTCACTTTGCATGAATGAAAAAGGTTTTATTCCGTCGAATGTTCAGACTGTCCTGTTTATTATGGGGCTAAACCAGTCATTGTCTTCAATAATGATTAACTATCACTAATCATCACGATTAGTGATTAGTCTGATTAATCGCAGCCCTAGATAGCGGTTAACCAGCGTACTCTTTTTTAATCGACTGACAACACAAGATAAAATATAAAGGATCAAGGATATGAAATATAAAAGAGGTGCAACAAAATACTATTTCATCAACAGAGGGATTTCCTTTTTTTTCTCTCATATAAAAAGATGTGACATTTAACTTATCCATATAATAACAAGTTACATGTAAATGTATGCTAAACAATTAGCTTTTGAATAAGAGTGTTTTCAACCATATTTGTGTTTTTGTTTTCTTCTCTTTTTTCTGCCACAAATATAAAGAACAAATTGACAATCATCCAACAAGTAATCACCCCATATCCATGAGTCAGGGTTGCCTTAGTTGACCAGCTCAAAGTAGAATAATGTCATGTGATGAAAAGGAAGTGAATGTAGTGAGTCAACGACACAACGCAAGTAACTGTCGCTACGTGTTTGTCCAGGAAAGCGAACACTGAAAGTCAATGACTCAGTACAACCTGATGGGTTTCCTTAGATAGAAACTTTTTAAACTTTGAATAATTAACTGAGCCTGATAACTGGGATCTACTGGAATGTCTGTGTAGTTGAACTGAAATGACTTTTTCATAAAACGCCTTGAGGCGACATTCGTTGTGAATTGCCGCTACATAAATAAACTGAATGTCAACATTTTTTTATTTTTACAAAAACTTTGGTGAAATGTTAAACTCCGGCTGAGCACGAATGTGGAGACGTTGTGTAAGAACGCCACCGTGAACGGGCGCAGTAATCAGAGGCACGGAGGGTCCAACCGAGCGTGTGTGTGACGGCTTTGTTTAGCTTTTTTTGGTCAGGCTGTGTAAATGAGGGAGTTGAGCTGGAGCCACGCTGCCTTAACAATAACCTCCAGCTGTTCCACAAAAGCTTTCATTTGTTTTCTTCTCATCAGACTCAGTTGTTGCGGCGGCAGCCAGATCGATGCTGAAGTCCAGCTGGGGAAATAACCCTCACACACACACACACACACACACACCTCACCCCCCAACTCACTGAAGGAGTTCAGTAACGCACAGTTGGACTTCATTAACCCTCACAAATATCCCGTTGTGTGCAGGTCAAACACACAGACAGGCACATTTAGCTCCATGTACAATGACTTCAAGTCTCTGAGTCAGCGCTCTGCTTTGTTGGCCTCAGCAAACAAAGCCTGTTTTGTGTCACTGGCTTGAGGATAATGTGAACGCCAATAAAAATCGCAATGGAAAGTTGCTGTCAAGGCTTGGTGGTATTAGCCTTCGTCAGCCCACCTCGTCCTAATGGCTCCTCTGTCCAGCCACCTGGAGGCTCAGGTGAGGTCTGGACCGCTGCCCTGTGTGTGAGATGAGCTGTGCCGTTCTGACGTGTTGCGGCGCGGGGGTCACAGGAGGTCAGCCTTAAACACCTCCTTGTCTCCTGCATCTAGGAGACGAGGTGGGAGGCACCATGTGGCAGGAATGAGTCGATGCCAAGCAGCTGCAAAAGCTTTCTGCTAGAATAATAGAGCAATTATCTGTTTTGTTTTGTTTATTTCTTCCTGATCATTTCTGCTATGAGAACTCTACAACAGGACATCTGTGTCCCTGTCGCTGTGTCCACCACCTTCTGGATGCAATGAGGAGGAATTCAGAGGTTTCATCTAACGCTACATGCAGCACATTTATCTTGCAAAAGGATAAACTGTGCAGACAAACAATTTGAGGCTGGGGATTTCCTCACCCCCCTTCTCCTCCACCCTCCACCAACAGCTCATAATGAAACGGGAAGGAGTGTAAATAATGAGGGCTTCAACAATACGCCCAGCTCACGAGACGAGAAGATGCTACATGATGTTTGACTCATGAGAATGAGATGAGACTAGATTTCATTTGAGCTCCTCTGCTGGAGGCAGAGATCGACATCTGGCCAATACCACAGCAAGCTCAGTGAGACGTCTACCGAAGATCTACAAGGATGAAGCACGTTTTCTGCTGGATCAAGTTGAATTAGCACGCCGATCTTCACAGACTGCATGGATGAGATTCATAGGTCAAGAAGAGGAGTCTTGTGCAGGGTTACAATAGTTTGGGGTTTGTTATAGTTTAGTTAGTGTAAGAAAGCGCAAACCTATGAAATCTGAAAGTTTTACATATTTTCTACGTATCTCTGGTTTAGGGGGTTTAAGATGATCTTCGGATTAGCTGCTATATTTTCCACATGCTCTGAACACTGCCGTGACTTTTGACCAATGGGTTTTGAAAAGCTGGACAGCAGTGTGATGAAGAGGAGCAGACAAGCCAGGTGTGGGACAAATGAGTGTGAGGCAGTTCACTACCGACTCTGAAGACGAAACCTTCAGTGGTTTTAGTGCGAAGCGGCAGGAGGAAGATAAAACAGCCATCAATGGCTTTAATGTTCTTGTTAAGGAGCCGTTTCACAGGCACTGTTCGGAAAAAGTATTTATGGTAAGTATTCAAGTTTTAAAAAATGTGTAAATACGTCATGTTACAACATTTTATAGACAAGTTTGGCCTACAGATAGACAGTTTTTTTGTTTTCGAAGTTAGTGGGTGTGGCTTCAAATTCAAGTGACCTCAATAGTCCAGAAATTACAATACTTAGTTTTTCAGAAGCTTTACATTTTAGCTTCAATATTATTGAATAAATAATGACATAGTACAGATTGTGGTTTGTATATTTCTACATGAGGTTAAATTCAAAGAGGTTCACAGCCTTTTTGAACCTGTTTGTTCAAATAGGCTTGTTGTTTCTTTGTCAAATGACTGTAGTCTAGTTCTCTTAAAGCAAATCTCGAGATACCAGCAACAACAATTTGCTTCAAAAGATTGCATACCTAACTTTGGAAAAATACATGCACCTTTCCCCCAGATGTGAATCAAATGTCTTTAAGCTCTGATTTTAAGTTAGATAACTTCTAGCCTGCAGTTTCACAAATCACTTTAGATTAGAAGTTGCATGAACAATCCTTTTACCTCAAGATATAATACGCTCGCTCATAAATCAAAGAAAGAATGCAACTGGTCTGCCTGAAATCAGTCCAGTGTTCAATATACTCAAGCTTATCATCTTTTTAAATTTACTCAGTGCTCATTTGAATACAGAATAACTCTTATGGCTGAAAACCAGCCGTCAGTTCTGGAAAATCAGAATCTCAAGCGCCTCTAGAGACCTCGTCCAAACCTGGATGGGAGGCTGAGTAATGACAGAAGAATTGGACGGCAGGCTGAAACTAATCTGCAGAGGAGCCGACGCCCGGTGCTGGAGATTGTCCAGCTGCACTCACAAATGTGTGCACCGCTCAGACAGACCGATAGACAAGTTGGACTTAAGTGCATGTGCACATCGGCGTGTGGCAGAAAGCTGGAATCGAACCCAAAACTTTCAGACTGTAAGACAAATATCTTACCCACTGACTCACAGTCAGTCCATGTCTTCTTTGAAGTTACCAATAGAATGATGAAATATTACTGTTCATCACCCTGTTCCAGTGCCTTCAAATATGGAAGTTAAAGTCCCAATTAGATCCTTCAAAGCTTTCATCCCTCATTCATCCTGCACTTATTTTTGTGCTATTTTAGCCATCATAGATACAGAGAGAAAAACTACATCCAATCCAAACACAAAAAGTGTTGTGAAATAACATTTACATTTGGTGCTCTGATTAATGTGTGGATGGATAAAACGAACTGTGATTAAGACGAATGTTTTGTTAAAGGGGATAACAAATCAGTCACCGGTCAGTGTTAGGTCCATAAATTTGTTCAGCTTTTGCAGCCTGGTAAAAAGTAGCCTCTTGTTCTACACTTTGCTTCATCCAGAGGGTCTGGACCCTCGACTATTGAGAGACGATCGCTTGCTACAGGCGTGCACTCTGATTAAATAAAAAATTTTCCCAATTGCTATCGTGACATTTTAAATACAGCTTGAGCTAATGAGCTTACCGGAATTTGCCTGTGGTGTGAACAACCATCCTCCACAGTGAAGAGAGAAGTGCCTAGCTGAACAAGTGGTTGTTAATTGACATTTGGAAGCATCGCCAATGCTTACTGAACGACTTTGTTAACTTCCTCCGCTGCCATTGCCAAACTACAAGCAGAACACAATTCTAAAACACGCAGAAAGTTGACCTGATCGTTCACAGCTTCTCCTTTTGTTTGCTGATTGGCCCAGTTGAAATTCTACTGGAGAAAGCTCAGACAGATCACTGAAGTGAGATTAAAATTGCGCAGAATTGTGTGGGAATGCAAAGGTCATGGTCAGATACTCAAAAAAACGTTCTAGTTCCAGTTCTTATAAACCTCAAATTTATTGACTTAACATTTCTCTCACAGAGCAGACAGCAGCATCAAAAAGCTTGTTCAGGTGTTGTACTCGACCTTGTTCGCAGAGCTGTCCTGTGTAGCTGGGTAGGCAGAGACAGGTGAAGGAGTTGACCCTGTCCAAGCAGGTGGCTCCATTCAGACACGGATTAGAGTTGCACTCGTCTACATCTGCAGACACACAACACAGGGCATTATTATTACACATCATCAGTCTCTCAGCATGGGGATCGAGTGGTCGGCTCTCTGTGTCTGGGTACCCGTTTCACAGCGCAGTCCGCTAAATCCAGGTGCACAGACGCAGATGTTCACTGGGCCTTTCTCAAAGCAAGAACCTCCATTCAGACAGACGTTGACTGAGCACGGCAGCAGGTCTGCACACATTCAAAAGAAATGATGGAATAGTCAGCTGAGCTGTGATGTCCAGTATCTGTTTGTATGTAGCTACATGTACTCAACTGGTCCAAACCTTATACCTTGAACATTCACAGGGCTGGGCTCCACAGAAGGCTCTAGATCAGACCTGGCCCCTGCCTGCTCTGTGATTCCACTCTGTACAGAGGTCTCCGGGCGGGACTCCAGGAAAACAGGGGGGCTTTTACTGTCATAGTCCACAAATTCTTCATTTGGGAGAGCGTTAGCTGAAGGGTCATGGATTGAAGCCCATTGGGGGGTGGAGAGGGTTGTCTGGTCAGCAGGCGTAAAGGCTGCTGTGATTGGAGCAGGCTTATCCCTCATGCTATGTGTGGAGCTTGTGGTGGATGGACCTGAAGTATGATCAGAAGTAGGAGGTGAAGGCTTGTTGGTGACAGCTGAATGTTTCTTGAGATCTGGTAAAGTGACAGAATAATGCATAACCCTGCTGGTTTTGGAATATGTGTCCTGTGTTTCTGTTGTACTTTGGTGTCCAGGAATCAGAGGTGCCACACCTGGTAAAACAGTGGCACTGACAGCTGGAGGCAGGTCAGCCGGACCACCATGATCCCCAGAGGCCTCGCCAACTCCAGACATCTGCTCTGCACCTGAGCCTGTTTCTTGAGCTCCATCGGCAGTCTCTGCAACTCCTTCTGTTTCTTTTATGTCTGTTGCGTGTAAAGGCTGCTTGGTGTGAAGGGTGGGGTGAATTGATGGGGGTGTCTTGGCGAGGCTGGGTATATCTGGAAGGTAATCATCTTGCCCCGAGGCCTCCTCCTGTCCAGGAGCAGATCCTTCAAAGTTGCCTATCTGGGTGTGTGTGGACGTTTTCTGGGACTTTATACCTGGGCTAAAAGTTGGAGGTTCTTTCCCTCCTATCTCTGCCTCATCCGTCATCACACCAGGCAAAATTGAAGCCGGAGTGGGAACATTTCCATCTTCAGAACGCTCTTGCAAAGCCTCGGCATTATTGTCCGCTGTGCCTTCATGGACGATGTGAGGGCTGGTCTGGGAAACACTGTGGACAATAGGACCTGGCAGTGTTGTAGATGTTATTGATGAGACTGTAGATGAAGATGTGGTGGTGGTGGCTGCTGCTTTTTCTGGCCCTTGAGATGCAGTAGTCTGTGGGTCTAGGAAGACTTTGGGGACTAGCTTGTCATCAAGGACTGGAACAGTAACACCCTGTTGGGCTGTACCTGTGGGAACAGTGGCCTCATCGCTGGTCTTGTCTGTGTGACTCTGTAAGACACTGTGGTATAAAGGATCCACACTTAGATCGTCTTTGTCTCCAATGTCCACCTCCTCAACATAAACAGGAGACGCCGTCTCAAACTGATCCCCTCGGGCTTCTTCTGGAGGTTGTGGGCTGAATGACACCTGGATGGACAAAAGCAAATAAAGAAGTTCATGAAGAATATTGGTCGCCTAGTTTTGCTCAAACGGCTCAAACTTTTGCTGACATCACTGACAGATTGACGTGTGAATAATTTTTCTTCTAACTTGCTGGATGGGAACGAAGACTTTAAATCTTCAAAGTATAAACTGATGGGCTTTAAGATTAGTCATTTGTCCAGCAGATGACCTTGCATGGTTTTGTTTTTTTGTTTTTTTACAGCCAAAACTGAGACTGACATAACCTTTTGCAGTCTAGTTCTCTCAGAAGTCTGGCTGAAACAAAGTCAACTAGTGGCGTTCTACTAATTTTTTTTATCTAGAAAACAGAACTGCTGACTGCAATCAGAACCAAACCAGCAGAGTGCACCAGCTTATGAATAATTTAAAAAATCCGCTTGATGAATCATACCATACCAACTTTATTTATAAAGCACTTCATACACCAAGAGGACCGAAGTGCTGTAACACATTCATAAATTGTACATACATAGAATGTCTTTTAACTTAACAAGGTCAAGACCTACTACTTTCTTGGTTAACTGATTCACTCAACCTACTTTCAATGACAATAGAAATAGTATTAATAGAATTGTTACTGCAAATTGCATTGGTTAGTACAATATTGTCCTGTACTAACCAATGCAATTTGCATAACTGCACTGTGGCACATTGCGGTTTATATATTGTATATACATATCTGCTCTTGAATCATTGTAAGGACTGCTTTTAAGTTGCATTTTATATT
>CAEFZX010022816.1:0-28051 GCA_903066825.1 Alfaro cultratus | reverse complement strand
CTTTGACCCGGCTCCGGTCCGCTTTGACCCGGCTCCGGTCCGCTTTGACCCGGCTCCGGTCCGCTTTGACCCGGCTCCGGTCCGCTTTGACCCGGCTCTGGTCCGACTCCGGTCCGCTCTGACCCGGCTCCGGTCCGCTCTGACCCGGCTCCGGGCCGCTTTGACCCGGCTCCGGGCCGCTCTGACCCGGCTCCGGGGCGCTCTGACCCGGCTCCGGGACGCTTTGACCCGGCTCCGGTCCGCTTTGACCCGGCTCCGGGGCGCTTTGACCCAACGATCAGATACTGGACAGAAAATTAGTCAAAAAACTCAGTTGCAGGCTGATGGACTTTCAAAAAGTCTGAAGAACTGCTTAACTGGACCGTGGCCGGTCCAAGCTTTTCCTGGGCCCTGAGCAGATCTTCATTTGGGCCCCCCATACCAACATACCAACAACAGATGCTGTTTCACTCCTAAGCTTTGCATTGGTGTAAAATCCCTGCTATCATTAGCGTCTTTTGTAATTAGCTTACATCATGCCAGTGTTATTATGGTGACTGATTTTATAGATAGAAACAAACTATAAAAAATGATTGGACTATGAAATGTCGAGTGGTATTTACTGCAGGTGTGACATATTATTTTAACTATTTAAAAGTAACATGGCTCTATTAAACAGTGTCACTGCTTTTAAATTGTTTTCTATTGTTTTACACTTGTGCACATGTATTAATTAGTTTTATTTTGTAACCAGGTTGCTGTGTTGCAGACTTTCTGCCCAGGTCCCTCTTGAAAATGAAATCCAGATCTCAACGGGGTTTACCTGGTTAAATAAATGAAATAACTACATAAATGAAAACATCAACTGATAAACATTATACTTACAGTAAGTAGTATAACAAGTCTGATGTCTTATAGTTTCCTAACAATAGCAGAAGCTATTAGTTTGTGAAACAACAATAACAATTTTCCAGGTGTGATAGCATTTAGTGGGTTTTATGTTATTTTAAGTGTATATATAAATTTTTATAATGTTCTTGGGTTCCCCCTGGTGGTGTTAGAGCCCTAAGCAGTTGTTCAGCTTGCATGTGCCTTGGGCCGGCTCTGATCAAGACCACTTCAGCGGTTTTGAGTCAGAAATAACCCGGCTAACAGCTCGGCTTCTCTTCCTCCAGGCCACCTGACAGACAAAGACCTGCTGAACTTCCTGATTCGCTGCAAGAAGAGCCTCCGCCCCAACGGCGTCCTCATCATCAAGGACAACATGGCGCGGCAGGGCTGCAAGCTGGACCCCATCGACAGCAGCATCAGCCGCCACCTGGACATCATGAAGGTCATCGTGTCCAAGGCCGGCCTGGAGATCCTGGCGGTGGAGCGGCAGGAAGGATTCCCAGAGGTCATCATGCCCGTCTGGATGATGGCCATGAAGTGAACAGCCTCCTCTCAGAAACTTTTCGGTCGACACCAGATGGGTTTTAAGGTGCTGGGAAGAACTCAGAGAGTGGTTCTGGTTCTGGTTCCATGCTGGTCCAGTTTGTCTGAGAGGTGAAGGTGAATCTGGACCATCGTCAGGCCGCCTGTAGCTGCAGTGAAGAGCTGCATCAGATGTAAATATTCTGTTTGAATGGAAGAACTTGTTTTATATTTTTATGGATGATTTTGCTCATTAACTACATTTAAAGTTCTGTTGAAAATTAAACTTTATTCTCGTCCTCCATCCTGTAACTGAGAAAATTATAATAATTTTATTAAATACGGTCAAATAAAGGGATTTTAATTTTGCTTTAATCAGCTAGCTTTTTAACACTGAGCAAATAAAATTATGAATAAACTGTATTTATTAAAAAATGAACTATTTCAACTCTTTATTGCATTTATTTGGTGAGTATCAACCTGTTTGTCTGTCTTTCAGTTTTTGCATTTGTTATGAATTAAACATTTGCTTTAGTTTGATCACATTAAACTATAGAAACTGAAATATTTATTGTTGCAGTTTAAACTCAGAAACATGACCGTCTTAAACTATTTTGACAATTAAAATGTTGACCATAATTTTCTGTTTGGATCACCCAACACTGACAGTTGACAAAATCATTTTTGACCAAATGCAGATCACAGGAGCATCAGCTTCATCATATTTAGTATGCAAAATAAACAATTAGTTGTTACACTATTTAGCTTGCTAAGTACTTAGATTGGAGCTAAATATTTAGCTTACTACCAAATAGTTAGTATGAAATATTTAGTTTGGAGCTATTTAGCAAGCTAGATTAATGTAGCAAATGTTTAGTTTCAAAATAAATATTTATCTAGCTAATTAAACAATATTTAATTAACTGTAAATGAATGAATAACAATAAGGTGAATGTATGACTTTGAAAATTTAATCTCCATTGATTTTCTCTGATAAAAAGCTAAAGAAAAAAGTTATTGCTGTTAAGTTTTGAGCTTTACAAACGGCGCCTGCAGCAAGGAATAGAGAAAACCCATAATAAATTCAGAGCTGTGTTTAAACCTGTAACCTTTCCACTCTGGAAGAAGAGCCGTTTAAATAAATCATTAAAAGCAACAAATTATTTACAGTTAAGCATAAAACCCCCGGTGGGTGAGCTGCGGGGTGAGGAAGATCTTGTCCTCTCCTGGGACTAATTCTCCTCTGGATTATTCGCTTTTTATAAACAGCAGAGGCAGCAGATTGTTTTTGCTTTAATGGGTTTCAGCTGGAGCCTGAGGTGGATCAGATACCGGCCCGGTTTGAACAAACAGAGCCTGTTTTCATATATCAGCGCTGGCTTGTCTGCAGGTTCTGTCAGGTTCTGTCTGGATGAAACCCGTCCAGAAGTCATCCATCCATCCATCCATCCATCCATCCATCCATCCCGCTCCTGTGAGGCCCCGGCTGCCTGGCGTGAGATGACCCTCCCTGCGTTTCCACATCCAGCATGAATTAAAGATCAAAATGGCCCAAAGTTAAACTTGTAGCTGCGGCGGCTAATGGCAGCCAAATGTGCCGTCACCTTTTCAGGAGCGGTTAGCGTCGCTGACAGTCAGAGCTATCGTTTCTAATAGAGCTCAGCGCCGCCTGCAGCCGCTTGAATACATTAGCTGCAGTAACACTAATTTGTCCCGTCACGCCAGCGGCACCCAGCCTTTCAAACCCACACCGAGCGGATCAAATGCTGAGTTCGTGTCTGGGAACGCTTCGGCTCGCACATGAAACGCTGACTGTCCCAATGAAAATAGAATAAAACATAATATCCAATGCTGCAAATTACACATGATTGCTTTCCTTCAATGACACTGTTTGGCTTCATCCGCTTTGCCTGGAATCCCAGGAACTGTCAGCAGATCCTGGAGCTTTGATTCCAACAGGGAAAATCTTCTTTACTGAGTGCGTTTAGATATAAAGTCCTCATTTTGTTGTCACGGGACAGAATGAAAAGGTTCTGCTATCAGTTTCTAATTTCACATGAAATCTACATCAACAACAGAGGAGAAGCCGGAATCGAACCCACAACCTTTGCATTTTAAGACCTGGTGTGTTTTATCACACTGCCAGGATTATTTAAACATTTAGCATAATTATTTAGGGCCGGGACTTTAATTTTGATCAAATAATTACATTCATTTTCATTTTAAGGCAATTGGTCACATTTTTCTTTTCTACATACAAAGGTTCCGGCTGGAACTTTTGTATTTCCGCGTTTCTGGTACATCAATAAATCTGACGCAAAAACTACATCTGCTGACAGCAGGATGAAGCTGCTCCTCTCGGCCCACTGGGTTTTAATGGTTCCTTCTAAACGATCTGATTGGACAAGATCACGCAGTTTACTGCTAGTTGGGGAATAAATTTGCTTTAAAAGAAAAACTTAAAATAGAAATAAGTTTTACCAGTTTAAGTCATCAGTGGATTATTTCCATTTGCATCTTTTCTTTCGTTACGTTCTAGAATTTTGTGCTTCCTACGTTTTGTTTGATATTATGAAAAGTATGTTATTTTAAGATAAGTAGGAAGACAGGCATCATCTGCATATTCTAAATAATAAAAAATTTATTAACATACATTTTATTGAAGTCTTTTGTTTAAAATCTTTTAAATTCATTTTATTTTATTATTATGTAAATATAATATTTGGTATTTTATTATACATTTATATTATAATTTGCCATGTCTATGACGCTATTTATTTTTATTACACACACATATACATGTATATAAATAAATATGTTTTATGTATATATATACTATAATTATATATATTAATATTAGATCATCATATTAATATAGAATAATATTTTATATAAATGTATTATTTCATGGTGTATTTGTAAATATTTAATTTTTTGAGGCCTTTCCTGTAAAGCTCTGATGTTGCAGTGAGGTCTCCGTTGTAATTCCCCACTCGGCCTCTAGAGGCCGCTAGCAGACCTGCAGGCCTCCGCGTTGCGGCTCGCTGCGTCCCGTGGGGACAGTAAACACCTCCGGGAGAAAGCAGCGGGGAATCAGCTGGATCCTCTCTGGGATCCTCCAGTGGAGGAATGCGCTTTCTCCTCAGTTCTCACAGTAAATCATGTCGGTGCAGAGAAATAGATCAGATGATGATGAGCTGACGGCTGCCTCTTCATTCTCCCAGCATGTCGTCAAGTCTCTCAAAGTGCTTTTCTGCGCCGTTTCTTCTCAGCTCCGCTCAGGCCTCCAGGCAGGGATTTGTTACAGACTTTCTTTCCCCTGACCCGTTTCGGTTCTGAACATGTAATATTTCACCCAGTGAGCGCAGCTTTGAGCCGGGATCAGGTGCTGCTGACTGCGGAGGATTTAATCTGCGAGCTGAATAAAAACCATGACGTACTGCGATACAGCTCACAAACCAACGTTCAAGCAGAAGCCGCATGAAAAATGAAAACCGAAGAAAAGAAGAAAAACTTGGGTTTCAAACTCCAACATTCCCGCTGAGCAGCGGCTGACGGATAATCCGCTCACCACAACACAAGGCAGAGGAAATCCTTCCCATCTGGAGGCCCTGAGGCCCGGTGGACGGGCTGGATGGATGGGCCGGATGAGACCAACGTGGAGATGTTTGACCCAAACGAACAGAAGCAGAACCGTATTTGGAGACAAGTAAAGATCAGGATTTTGACTGTGGGGCACGGTGGTGGAGGGATGATGATGCGGGATTAATTTGCAGCTGCATGAGCTCCTCCTCTAGAGAACCTTAAGCTATGAACATCTGCCCAGCAGCTGAAGCTTTAATCCATCATCAAGCTGTTACAGTGGCCCAGTCAAAGTCAGGACTTCAGGCTGTTCCGCTGCACTTCTTGAGGAAAACCTGAACATTTTGTAAGTCCTGCCAGTCCCTGTGCTCTCCTCTCTGGGTCTGGGTCGTTCTGACGCTGTTTATTCCCACTGTGTCCTTCAGCTTTCCAAGAATCCAACGATTCCCAGAAGGTTCTAATGAAGGAAGCTGTTGATCTTCATCGCTGCTCCTTTTTCATTCAGCATCTCATGTAAGGAGCGCAGACGTTATTTGCCTCCATGTGAACATAAATCATGGTATCAGAGGAGATCTCCACACTGACACACAGCGAGTTCAGAAATTTATGTTTTCACCTCAGCTGAGTCTGATGCCGTCTGATCGCAGCTTCTGCACATTTGGATCCCAATAAATATCCAAAGCCAAACGGAGATGTGAGTTCTCATCACAGAACCGGTTCTGCTCATGTTCAGACAAGATCACCTCGGGTTGTTTTCTCCACGGGAAGCAAAAAGATGGAGAAAATCTTCCATTAGGTTGTTGCAAAAAAATAGAATAAAATCAGTTTTCAAAAGTAAAGTATTGAAATAATTTTGTTTCAGTGAACATTACATTGAATTTTCTGTATTCAACAAGTCATAACAAAACACTTGAACAGCCAAATATCTCCAGCAATGACGTAGGAAAGCAAAAATACCTTTACTATGCATTTAAAATACTTTTTGTTGTAGTTGTACTTTTTTAGTAGCAAAAATACCTAAACAGTGACTAGTCCCGCCATTTTGGATGTCGAAGTACTGTCCCAATTCTCACATTTTTAACCTGCAGAACCCTTAAATGAACTTCAAGTTGATCCAACTTCACAGAGGGACGTGGGGTGGAACTGAGCTTTCGGACCGGACCAAAATGGAGGCATCAGATTCTATCGGTTGGAGGATGTTTTGCTTAAAAGCCGTTTCTCCTTCTAGCGCCAAACTAGCATGTTTGTTTTGGTTGAATTTACCCAGAATGCCCCGCGCTGTAGTCCACTTCCAGCTTTTGAGTGATTAATTCAAAAATGGGTCTTACCCTAAAAGTATGGCAAATGGTTAACAAAAGCAACACTTAAACAGAAACGCGTTGCTTCGTTTCTGACTCGCTTTCTTTAGTCAGAAAGCGAGGCGACGGAAACACGACGGAAAACCTAAAATACACGAAAGACAGAAAACCGTCACGGCCTACCAGACAGGAGAGTCTCTGTATCGTTTTTGACTCAGTCGCCATCGCTTCTTCTTCGAACTCTGAACTCAGGGTTGATCTCGAGAGACTTTGCGAGATTTGCCGTCTGACGTCTGGACGTCTGGTGAGTGAAGCCTGTTAGCGTGTTGGCCACACACTGTACAACCAGACATGTTATAGAGGGTTTTTAAAACATAACTTTGCATGGGAAAATGTCTTCTTATAAGTGGAAGTAGTCCTTTTTATAATCAATATTTATGAATTATTTACTCGCAGTGCTTTGCCATAAAGCTACCGACCAGCATTGTTTGGACATTACTTGTTTTCAGCATATTTTGCCATGTCCACATAATGCAGAAACATAACTTTACATAGAAAAATGTCACACTATAAGTGGAACTTGTACTTTTTAAAATCATTATTTAAATATTATTTACTTAAAATAAGGTCCTATGTTTTCCCAAAAAGCTATCAACCAGTATTGGTTTTACATTGTGTTGTCCACACAATGTTAAACCACAACTTTTGCGGTAGGGTTAGGTATCGGTGGCTTGGTTTAGGGAAAAGGTCAGGGTTTTGTTACAGAAATGAATGAAAATCAATGCAAGTCCGTACAAGGATAGTGAGGCAGGAATGTGTGCGTGCGTGCGTGTGTGTGTGTGTGTGTCTTGGCCCTCTGTGAGTGACATGTGATGTATTCATGAGGAGGAGGCCAGGGGAAAGGGCCCCGCTCGGAGCCATTAGCCTCTGCAGTAAATCTGCAGGGACCCGAGCGCCTCGGCCTTTCGGCTGCAGGTATTTCCTGCCTCTTGATCTCGGGAGGCAGAGCTCGTTTCTTGCCGGCGGGGGTTCGGCCGGCATAATAAGTGGAGGTTTGATGCCAGCAGTTTATTATTCGGCTACATTTTGTGGATCCCAGTGAAGTGTTGTGGTGTTTGGGGGGGAAGTGTGTGCAGCCAGCTCCTGTAACTGGGTTATTTTATTAAACGACACATGAGAAAAACTGCAAAATGCTTCTTAATTTACAACCAGTTCTGAAAAATTAATGTTCCAACAAAACAACCACAGCATAATTTGGTAATTGTCAATAAAAAAAAGCTGCTCTAACTGGCTTTTAATCCAAAAAATAAATGTTTCACATTAAATCCGAGAGTTTAGTTTTCCAGACCCGGTTTTGTTTTTTTGTTTTTGTTGGGGTTTTTTTCATTTGATCAAATTGCTTCTAGTTCTGGTTCAATTCTAGTTCAGGGCCGGCTCAGGCCTAGTTTTAGTCAGCTATGTATGTCATGTAAAACATCTGTTTCTGAATCCCTGGAGGTGTGTTCGGTGAAGCAGGGATAACCAATAACTTCTGCTGCCAGATTTGTTTTTAGCAGCACAGGAAAGCTGCAGAGTCCTGCTGATCTATTCGCAACAAGACGTTTTACAGCAACGAGATTTGCTGGATCAGATCTGGCATGGTTCTGTCTGCAGCTATGCACCAGAACTGTTTCAATTTGTAGATATATTTGCTTTTTAAAATGAAATCAACATGGAGATGCCACATCTTACATCAAACATTGGGTAGAAACTGGAGTAAAAGTTAGAAAAATGTCACAAATTGAAGCAGCAATGCAGACTCCAAAAGCTAGGGGGCAGTAAAAAGTTCAGTGTGAGCGAGGATGGTAACCTCACTTGGGAGAAAATGAAGTGTTGCTTAACTGATGTTTTCATCCAACCTTGTATTCTTGAGTTTTTTCAGTCTGATTCAGAGCTACAGATGAATTTAGTCGTTGAAAATCAAATTATTTTCAAATTAAAGCTTTAATTTTCAAATTAAAGCTTCTTCAAAAGATTGGTGTCAGGAAGTAAAACGTATTTTGTGAATCCTGAAATTCATTAATATCTTTGAAACACAATTCATGTATGAATGTAGGATGAAAATCATCTATTTTATTGTGGCTTCTTCCTCTTCCTCTTCCTCTTCTTCCTCTTCTTCTTCTAATGATCAGCTGATCTTGTGGCAAATAAAGTTCAGTGCTCCATCAGTGCCTCCTAGTGGTCAGATAATTATCAGCCAACCTAATCTGTTAGTCAGCTCAGAATGTGGAGGTGAGTGATTCTTCATCAGCGCTGACTGAGCACCAGCATAGTGTAGTAATATTGAGTCAATGCTGCATCATTTGGGTCGGTGTATCAGTTTAATATTTAGATTTTTGCAACTTTTCCTCATAAATCTGTGCCAACGTATCTGGAGACGAACTTGTGCTCACAGCAGTGTTGAAACCATGGAAACGTTCAGCTGCAGTGTTATTTTTATAAAGCTGGGATCTTTTGACGCACGGCTGAGACTTGGCCATATTTCTTTCTTCATGCATGTTGGAGAGTTCAGCTTGTTGTTACAATGAGAATATAACTGAGTTACTGAACCTGGGCAGAAGTACAAAGAGCAAAGTGTCAAGAAATACATACTATGTTACCAATATCCTACCATATTTTTCTTCTGTTCATGTGAAATAATTTTAGGTGAAATAATGTCTGAATATACAGAGTAAACATCTATAGTTGTCCTGATTTTTATAGATTTTTCTTTTAACAGCTCAAGAAGAATACAACTAATTTTCTTTAGTTGATTTTTATGTTGTATTTGATACAGATGTGCTGAAGAGTTAATCTTTGTTGCTGTTAACTAGCAGATGAGGAAGGACAGAGTGAGTTGAGTGTTTGAAATGAGGAACAGGAGGAGGAAGAGGAGAAGCTTTAAGGAAAGTTTCAGGTTCAGGTGCAGACTGCAGGATTGGGTTTCATTTCATTCCATTAACCTGTTAAAATCAAAAGATTGTTTTCCAGACTTTCGCTGTAAACATTTGAAGCAGTCTGAAAAATGATAAATTTATATTCATAATTTAAGGGGGCAGTATCATGTGTTGTCCAGGCACATTGTTCCATTTTATTTCACTATATATATATATAAATATAGGAAGTTCTAAGGCCTCCACTGCTCATCATAATTAATGTGAAGCAGTTTTAATTGAACCTTAAGTCCACCAACGTCGCAGCAGTGAAGGTGGAGTCAACAGGGAATAGAAACTGATGAAATTTGAATATGAAATGATGAAAATCTGCTTTTCTTCATCCCAACTCTGCAGGATTCTCCTCTGTGTTTCATAACTTTTCTCTGGTTGTGACAGTCTAAAGTCGCTGATGCGATCATTAGCTGTCACATCTCACGTTTCCCTCTGTTCCTTCTTATTTCTTACATTTTGAAGTCTTAATTCACCAAACCACAAGATGTCGCTTTTTGGAAAAGCATGAGCAGGTTTTGGAGCTTTGAACAATCAGTTCAGTGTTTTTGGAGAGACGGTAATCGCTTCTCTTAACCCAAATCACTGCAGCTTCTCCAAATGTTTTCTCTTCCGTCCTCGAACCCGACCGGCTTGCATTCTGAGGAAAACAGGATGTAAACTTTAAAGAGCGCATTGAGGAGGTTTATGATGCAGGGACACATTGTTCAGCCGTGTTGCTGGCCTTGTATACAAGGGAAACATTGAAACACCCAGGCGGTTAGGATCTGAGGGCAAGCTTTATTGGATTCACATGGGCGGCATTTTTAGTCAGACCTAATAGTAATTTGCTCCTCATGTGGCGTTCAGGGGCAGGAGGAGATTTGGAGGTAATTTGAGTGCAGCTAAAATAATACCTGGCGCTAATTGTGAATTTAACGATCAGGTTTAAATTAGTTCTAACGCTTTACAGTCAGCTTTGATTGATGAGGTTTCTTTATTATTTTCTCTGTTTACACCTCCAGTCAGATTTGTTCAAGGCCCTTTTCACATAAAAACGCCTGACTTTTCCTACTGGGCGGGTTGGACTGACTGATTATCTGATGGAAACATGGAACCACATGCTAACCCTGACATCTGGGACGGCCCATCTCACCGATCCGCAGAACCAATTCCAGATCTTTGACTGTTTGCTAAATTGCGAGAGAATCCCTCAGGAAACCAGGTGAGTTTAAAAGCGAAAGAGTTGGATGGATGAATCAGGATTTCATTTGAAGGATCAGGACTTTTCCAGACACTCTTCACAGGAAGAAGATCAAAACGTTTTTGAGAGGACAGCAGTTTCTGTCTGGTCCAAAATACTTCACAAAATTCCAGATAATCAGAAGACAGAAGAAAATGACAGAATATTTAACGATCTTAATGACATGAATTACTCTCATGTCATGCTATGCAGACACTCTGTCTGCACAGATGAAGTTTCACCTGCCTCAGCAAAGCAGATGCCTGAAGCAGCTCCAACAGCAGGGCAGCACTACCTATATTCTGATAACTATCAGATTCAGGGCTGTTAGCTGTTAGTTAGCTTCAGGCTAGCTAACAGCTAACAGCAACGACCTTTAGAGGAGCATTGACTGCAGCTTCTGAGCCGGTTCTGACCCGGTTCTGTTTGGACCTGGAGTCGGACCAGGAGTGGTAGGGTTGCATCGTGATGCGTTCACTGACTCAGACTGCTTTCATCTCATCATTGTTAACATTTTCAGCCGCTGTTTACGTCCAGATTTACCGTCTGGCTTTATGAATTATGACGCTTGTCTCACATCAACGATGTAAATAAAATGAGACACAACGCTTTGAAAACTATTGGATACGATTTACTTCCACATCTGGAAGAGGATCAAATCAGATTTTTTTTTTAAATTGTGAGAGAAGTCGGATTTGGGCCAAGAGAATCAGTTTTGTCGTCCATTTGTGTTTTTTGCAGATCAGCTTGTGCATCAGATTTAGGGCCCTACCAGAAACGTGTGAATAAATAAGTTCCAAAAATTTGTTTGTTTAAAAAAATATGATTGAAAATTTTTAACGCATTCAAATCATAATTAATGAAAACTATCGAGTTAACATCCCGGCTCTAAAATTGATGCCTTAAATGGCAACACAGAGCTCCTGTCTGCGTTTCTGTCCAGCATTACATGACTCAACCACACACACACACACACACACACACACCTACAAACTTAGAGAGGCCAATTACCGTAACAGTTGTGTTTTTATGGTGAGAGGAGCCTGGAGAGAATCCATGAATCCACAGGATTACATGCAAACTGCATGCAGAAAAACTTCAGCCTGGGATTCAAACCAACAACCGTTTCCCTGCAAGGCAACAGCGCTACTAACTACAGGAAAAACTAAAATACTAAGAAGTCTGATTTAATTGAATGAATTTCAACCTTTGACTGAAGACAAGTGTCGCGTTAAAGCTTCTTTCTGTTGGTTCGTTTCTTAAAGTAGAGACAGTTTGATCTATTAAAACTCTGCAGCTTCAGACTTTTCCTGACAAACTTCAGCTTTTCACAGTGAGCTGAATCAGCGCCTCGCTCACACCTTCAGCCTCCATCAGCTCTGTATTTACGGCGTAAGGAAATCTGCCGCCATGTGAACGGAAGCCAAGGCCCAGAGCCCGGTCCAAACCCGCTCACTCCAAGCTAACCCGCTAATCTGAAGCCGTTTTATGAACCAGGCTGTGAAATATGACTTTAATAATGGCTGCAAATGGCCGCGTCTGGGAGCAGGCGAGGGTGAGGCCTGAGCGTGTGGAAAATAAGAGCCGGATCGGCAGCGACTGCCTGGCCTGGCAGCGGCGCAGCCTCATGAAATGTGAAAAGAGTTGCGGGCGCGGCGAGCGTCGGCGGACTGCAGGCCTCCATAAACTCCTGATTAAACCGATGTCGCTGTAATGAGCTCTAATTCTCCGCCTGCAGAAGACGAGCAGACGGAGACGGTCGCCGTGCGTCTGACAGTCGGAGGTTTGACGGAGACCGAGGCGCACCGCCCTGGATTTACTCCTGATCTGTGGTCGCAGCGCCGAACCACAATGTTGATGTTTCGACTGGCTTTTACAGGCATTGGGCTAAATTTGGAAAGTGTGAAATGCAGAGCTGGAGCGTTTAATCAGGCCAGCAATCTTCATCAACATCATGAGAGAGAGAGACAGAGAGAGAGAGACACCTCCCGGACAACACCACCAGCACATGCTGGGAAAGTCCCAGTTCCTCCTCCTACACACACACACACACACACACACACACACACACACACACACACACACTAAGAAACATTCGTCAAAACCACGCAAGAGAACCGACACAGAAAGAGTTAAGAGATGTTGTTCATTGTCACATGACATTAGGAGCTCAGATAGAAACTCTCCACCTCCAGGTCTGCACCGCCTCTCCACCCTCACACACACACACACACACACACACACACACACACACTCACTCACATTCACACACACACACAGCTCCGTAACGCACATCTTGCCTGCAGATGTGGCAAAACCGCCAACACTTCAAAGCGCCTCCCTTCAGACCAACAGCGCTCCCTGACGCCAACTGTAAATGTCCTGGACACAGAGCATGGAAAATATTAAACCCCCTAACTCACGCTGAAGGGCCGGGCCGGGAGAGCGGGGGGTAAAAACGGCCTCCTGAAAATCCCCTTAATGACTCAACTCTCCGCTGAACAACAACAAGGCGGCGTCACCTCTGCTGTCTGCCGCTGATGAACCTCTGCAGCGCCGCGTTCACCTGGTGCATCGCCAGCAAGGCGATGGTTTGGGAGCAGAAATGTCTCAAGGTCGCCGCGTCCTCAGGCAGCTTGGTTAGCATAATGGCGTAATGGGAGCGGGCCCCTAAAGAGCTCCATCACACTCACAGAACACAAACACTGCTTCGCTTTGAGTCTTTGTGGTTTCAGTCATTTTATTCTTTTTGGTTTCATAATATTTCACACGGCCGCTTAAACCTGGAGATGTAAAAACATCGATTCGCTGCGTTCAGCCGCGTCATCAGGGCTAATGCTAACAGTTTCACAGATGGAGAAAGGTGAACCTTCAGGACAGATCGTTAAACTCAGCCTATGTTCTCACAGCAAGTCGTTCAGACACAGCCTTTGAGCAACCTGTTCCCCTCCTGGCCTGTGGGGGCGCTGCACCAAGAACCACTGAAGGAAACCACACAAAAACCTCTGAAGACACTGAGAGCAACTTCCTTCTTCACCAGATGGAAACAAGATGGAGGGTCAGATTTTAGTGTTGGAGGATTTCTCTTTAGTCTTTGGCTAAAGACCAGGAGCCATTTCTGCTGCTAGAGCTAGGCTAGCAGGTTAGCTCCGGTTGTATTTACCCAGAATGCCCTGCACTCCAGCCTTCAGGTCCTCCAGGAATGTAGTTTCTCCTGATAATTTGGAGGAACTGGCATTTTTTTCTTTAGTTTTAAGCAGAAATCTCTTTTCAGATGAGAATGCAGATATCTGACAGAGTCGACAATGAAAGGGAGAATCTGTCGGTAAATCAAGTGTTTGGTTAAAAGCTGAGTTGTTGTGGTTTCCAGAGCGTATTTCAGTGAGACACGTTCTGCAGCCTCAGATCCACCAGATTAAAACGGATCCTTCGAAAGACGCCACCATGTTGTGTTTGCAGCAGCGAGTGTTCCCTGCTCTGCATCGCGGCGTTGCGTGCTTTCAGACTCGCTGGAGTTTCTGAAGGAGGTTAGCATGGCAATATCTGCTCTGATTCCACAGCCTCAGGAACTTTGACCTCCAGCAGAGAAACCAAAATAAAAATCCCCTTCTTGCTGCCAAGCCAGCACAACAGGAAGATGGGGAGGCGGCGCAGAGGAGGAGCGAGGCAGAACAATAAAGCCTCTCTGTTCGGCTCCACATGGATGCTGTTTGACAGCGAAAAAGCTTTTGTTCTGCTGAAATGACGGGACGCTGCTGCGCTTTGCGAGTTTGCCAGGCATTGTAGGTTTTTCATGAGGATGCGGCTCGCTGAGGGACGTTAGAGCCGCAGATCCGCCGCGTTCCCACAGGGGGAGATGTGGTGAGGAACAAACTGCGGTGGTTTCAGTCCAGATAATGCAAACTGAACCGTGGATCCAGATCAGAGCCGGACCTCAGAACCGGTTCCACCACAACAGAGACGCTTTAGGTCACAAACATTTTCTCACTGAAATATTTTCATCTCTCATTCCCAGGCAAACTGGGGGACAAATTCACTGCTGGCAGAGCCGGGTAGTAACTAGTTACATTTACTTGAGTAACTTTTGGGGAAAAAATACTTTTAGGAGTATTTTACTAGGCTGTACTTTTTACTTTTATTGGAGTATTTTTCTTTTATGAAGTATTTCTACTCTTACTAGAGCAACATTTCCTGATTTCCTCCCACTGAATGAGAAAAAAAAACATGTTTTAACCAAAACTCAGACACACACCTGCAGTTGGTGTTAAAGTTTCAGAAGGTTTTTATTGAAAGAAACTGATTTGGAAAAATGTATTTTGCCTTATTTTGTTATGAATTATTGTCATTTCCATTTAACTTCATATTTTGGTCCATCTGATGATGTTATTCAGTGCTTGAGTCGACTTGCCACCAAATACTTTTTCACTCTTGCTTGAATAATTTCTTGAACAGATACTTTTTCTTTAACTATTTCTGCTCTTACTTGCTTATGGTTTTTGGAAACTTTGCTCACCTCTGACTGTTAGCTTCAGCTAACGAGCTAAACGTTTTCAAACTGTAGGTCACTTCATTCATCCAACCGCATGGAAGGAAGAACTGCGTCCCAAATAAAACTTACTATGCTAATCTGCCAAAGACGAGCTCATTTTTAACTAGCTCTTTAGCATTTTTGATAACTTTGTCAACGCTTAGTGCACTTGGCTTTCCCTAGATTCATTTTTCTGGATAAATGTACTGTTTTCATGCTCTTATTTTGAAGTTCCATTTCCTGTCTGCAGCGGATGAGGTCGGTGTGGGTCACCATGATGCTGAGCAGTGCTGCACATCCAACCAGTCAGAGCTTAAACCCTTAATCCATGCCAAGCTAGTTAACAAGAACACTCATTTTCTTGTTAACTAGCTAAAGTTATATTTTAGATCTAAAGTTATAAATTCAATCCTCTTTCATTTCTAAGAAGTTGCTTTCCACATATTGTCTCAGATTCACGGAGGACATGAGAGGCGAAGCTGCTGGGTTTTCAGATCAGCTGCAGACAGAAACCAGAACAACGTTAAACACTTTTTATCAGGAGGTTTTATGTCCCATAGGTTTCTGTTATTCATAGGTTTTGCTTAGTTATTTTGTTTCTCTGTGTTTTTGTCCTTGTGTGTTTGATGTAAATCAGTTTTTTGTTTCATTGGTCTCGTCTCTGTTCATTATCCTCGTCTGTCTCGTCCTGTTTCTGTTTCAGCCTTGTGCTTCAGTCCTGTTATGTTTTAGCTTTATTTGTGTTTATCAGGTGCCGTCGTCTTTTAGCTGTCAGGTTTTATTTCTTTGCAGATGTTCCTCTAGTCTCAGTTCTCTCATGTTTTCCACCGTTTCCTGTATTTCTCCTCAGGCCTTTTCCAAGTTTCCTGCTGGATTTTTGTTCATTTTTACGTCTGTTTGGTTGGTGAACACTCAGGTTCAGTTAAATGAATCTTTATTATTTAATGTTGCCTTTCACATTTTGGTCCCTCATTCTCTTCACCAGTTGAGATTCTCATTCAGAATATTTCATGTATTATATTTTCAGATCTGTGCCGTCACATCTGACTAAAACGTTTTTAATGACGTGTTTCGTGTCATTAAACTGAGGCTCAGCAGAGTTACAGCATCTCTTCCATTTCATTTGGTTTGCTCAGAGATCATTGAATGTTTTTACAGAACATTTCATATTGGTGTTGCTGTTTGACCCCCTGCTGAGCCAGTAGATGTCTGCAAACATCCAGACCAGTTTAACTCACTGGTTGAGCTGCTGAACTCAACCAGCTGAGCAGATAAAACTTTAGATGTTGTTAGTTTAAAGAGCTAAAGTCGGTTTCATGGACAATAAATCACTCAGCCCTTTAACTTCTGACATGATTTAATATAATACACAGAAACAAAATGATTACAAACCGACTCTCATAACAGGTGAGAAAAATTACTGAACCATAATAATAATAAAAGTAATAATGTTAATACAGCATCAAAATAATCTCTATACACACTATAAATGCTTACTTAATCTGAGTTATATGACAAATAAAATGAACAAAACCAATAATAAAATAATAATTACTAATAACAGTAATAGAATCAGAAAGAAGAAAGAAATTACTATAATACATATTTGTGTTAATGCCTCATACATTGTGATTAATATAGATTTGAATTTATTGTCAAACTGGTTGATGTTTGGTCATTGTTTTAGTTCCATATTCACTTTGTTCCATGATATAAAATCTTTTCATAAATCATAAAACATTTCCTCAAGGTAACAGTTTGATATTTCATGATATCCTACAGTTTTAGTAAATTAGAGCTAAAGCAGCAGGACGTGTACAAACACCAGCAGCTCTTTTTTAAGGCTTTATTGGTTGTAAAGTTGATTTATGTTCATTTCCCAGCATTTTGTAAAAAGACATGGTTGAATTATTGAAGGTACAGGATGTGGAGCTACTTCTTATCCAGATCATTTCTTACTTTGGCCTTTAAGATCTGGATATTTCTCTGTTTCCTCACTGACAGCTGAGTGAACTGAAGTTCATGTGAACCGGACTGGCCTCCCTTCCTGATCCATTAAAAGGTTCCTGCAGTCTTTAAAAGATAAACGCTGCTGCTGCTTTGAAGCTGCAGAAAAAGCTGCAGGAGTTGTTTGGCTGGAAATCAGCCGCTTTCTGAAGGCAAATGAGGATTTTTCCTGCGTTTGGTGGAGCGTCAGCTCCAACATCTGGGTGGATGGATGAGGTGTGATGCTGGCTTTCGTCTCCCATGAAAGAGAAGCAGCCAGGACGCGGCTGCAGGGACTCTCACGTCTCCATCTCACATTATTTCTCACTCCGCCTGACAGAGAGGCCGGCCCGGGCGATAAATTCACCTCATTACAGATTTAATAAAACAAGCATGTTGGTTTGTTTTCCAAACGGCTCTCAGGCTGGATGAAAAGCAGCTGAGTCATGAATAATGGACGGGTTCTGATCAGGTGGTTCAGAAAGTTCCTGTTTATCAAACCAAAGTGGATCCGTGTGTGTGTGTGCGTGTGTGTGTGTGTGTGTGTGTGTGTGTGTGTGTGAGGGTCTCTCCTGGGACGGCTTCATGTGTGTGTGTGTGTGTGTGTGTCCGTGTGTGTGTGTGTGTGTGAGGGTCTCTCCTGGGACGGCTTCATGTGTGTGTGTGTGTCCGTGTGTGTGTGTGTGTGTGTGTGTGTGTGTGAGGGTCTCTCCTGGGACGGCTTCATGTGTGTGTCGTGATCCGCCGCTGCAGGCCGGATGTTGGTCGTCCTGCAGGAAGAGCTGCTGCAGCACAGACAGGTGTTGATGCTAACAGGAGCAGCTGCTTGTTTGGGTGTCAGTCTGCTGAGAGTAAAACCTGAGGCGGGTTCTGATTGGCTCTGCCGGCACCAGGTGAGGCCAACCCTCACCTGAGGAACCGTCGCTGGTTGTCTGACTGATGGCTCAGCATTCACAGCACAGATATAAATATGAAAATAGTTTTCTTCTTATTTAAAAAGTCTCATATCACTAAACTGTAACTTTTTTACTCATATTGTTGAATTGACTGATATTTATTGATGCTTTTGTTAAACATTTGAGAAAATATCAAATATAACATTTCCAATCATACTGTCAGTTTGTTTCTTTTTTAATTTGCCATCAATAAATGGAGTTAATCATAAAAATCTGATGACTCAGCGTTATGATGCCTCATGGATCCGCAAGCCTGTCTCTGCTGGAGGTTCTGGACTCTGGGGCCGGTCCATTTGAACTCCTGGTTCCCTCCATCTGGGCCAGTCTGCTGCCGTTGGCTGTGATCTGCAGGTATAGAGTTCTGTGTGTGTTCTGGGCGGGTCCAAATAGCGGGCGGCGCTGGATGAACCGACTGGAGGCCGAGGAGTCGTCAAGCGGCAACGTGAGGAATGAACTCCGGCAGCTGAGCCGCATTTTCCACCGCAGAGCGGGACGGACCGGACCGGGACGGACCGGACCGGGATGGACCGGACCGGGATGGACCGGACTGGGACGGACCGGGATGGACCGGACTGGGACGGACCGGACTGGGACGGACTGGACTGGGATGGACCGGGATGGACCGGACCGGACTGGGACGGACTGGACTGGGACGGACTGGACCGGGATGGACCGGGATGGACCGGACTGGGACGGACCGGACTGGGACGGACTGGACTGGGATGGACCGGGATGGACCGGACTGGGACGGACTGGACCGGGATGGACCGGACCGGGATGGACCGGACTGGGACAGACTGGACCGGGATGGACCCGACTGGGCTGGACCGGACTGGGATGGACCGGACTGGGACGGACTGGACCGGGATGGACCGGACCGGGATGGACCGGACTGGGACAGACTGGACCGGGATGGACCCGACTGGGCTGGACCGGACTGGGATGGACCGGACTGGGACGGACTGGACCGGGATGGACCGGACCGGGATGGACCGGACTGGGACAGACTGGACCGGGATGGACCCGACTGGGCTGGACCGGACTGGGATGGACCGGACTGGGACAGACTGGACCGGGATGGACCCGACTGGGCTGGGCTGGACTGGGCTGGACTGGACTGGGCTGGACCGGGATGGATCGGACCGGGATGGACCGGACCTGACCAGGACTGCTACCATTCAGCTGTTCAAAATGCCTGGGTTGACTTAGCCCCGCCTTCAGGGTGTAACTCCTCCCCCAATCAGCTCCTTCAGACTAGCCAGCAACAATTAGCAAACAGCTGCTGAGCTCGTTATAGGAGCTGCTGCTCGGAGCAGAGCTGGTAAAAGTGTTAAAGGGTTAATGGAGGAGCCATGTTGGGACGACTTCCTGGAGGCGGAGCTTCAGAAACAGCAGGAGTTTTAATCAGTCGAACAATCAGGTTTATTTGTGTAGGACATTTCAGCATCAAGCCAGTTCAAAGTGCTTCACATCATAAAAACACAGAAATATAAAGTTATAGAAACAGTCGAAGAGCTGCTGTTACACTTAAAATGTTGATTAATGTTTCATTTATAATGTTTCAAAAATCTAATCTTAAAGGGACAGACACCCAATTTAAGGCCTTAAATTACAGTCAAAGTTCTTTCAATACAGCATTTTAATAACAACTGAAGGTAACGTTAGTTATGCTGTAAAACAGAAAACACATAAAACTAATAATATTGAAGAATATTGCACCAGACTCTAAACTAAATCATTTATAAACACTGTAAATAAATCTGCTGGTAGAACCGACGGCTTACAGGAAGAAGGTCCTGCATTCAGTCAGGTGTTTCTGTTACCTGCTCATCATCATCTTCCTCTGTGTCACTGGGAGTCTGGATGCTTCACCTGCTGCTGCTGCTGCTGCTGCTGCTGCAGCATCTGCTGCTGCTGCAGCACCAAATCCCGTTTCTGCTGTTTCCTGGCTCCCAGCTTCATTCAGCATTTTAAAATCAGCTTTTACCAACAACCAGGTCATAACGGTTTTTACTCTTTTACTGAATGTTGTCTGCATTATTTAAAAAAACTGCAATTAAAGTTGAATCTTGGGGAAAAAGAGTCTTAATTTGTTTTATGGTTTGCGGTGGTTTCCCTCAGCATTTAAAGAGAACAACAGTAACAAACAAAGAGCGTTAAAGATCTCTGCTCTGCACGACACACCCTTTGTGTTTCTGACACATTAGGGAACCCTTCAGGCCACTCGTAAAATAAAACAACATATTTTCTCTGCTCAATAAAATAAAACAAGATTGGCCGCCTCTGCAAAAAGCACATAGCAGCACTTTTCTCCCTGTTTTCCTCTGAGGGAAACGATTGTAAATGTGTAATTAAATTAATAAAATAGTCCCACGTAGTAAATCAGCGCCCCTTGAGGACGCCTGATTGCTCAGACGTGTTTGTGATTATGTTTGTGCGCTTTGTGCATGTATGTATCATGCATCAGGGTAAATCATAACCCCTCTAACGCTGCGGCGGAGCGGCGGGTTGGCGCGCCGTGGCCTCGCCTCTCTGCCAGTTTGTGTTATAATAAAACATTTTAAAGCTCCTCATTAAGCTATTCTGGGCGCAGGCTTGGCGCGGGGGAGGTGGAGGAGAAAACGTGAAGGTAGAGGCGTTTCCGTGCCAACGCACCTCCATGTCATTGGTGGCTGCAGGCCGTAATTACAAACACATGTTGATGAACGTGATGCAACCGGGCAGACGCAGAGCGGAGGTCCAGTCCCGGACGGCCGGGGAAGATCAGCAGCTCCATTTCAACTTTTACTCACATTTATTGCCTGTTTTTCTGCTTTAAAGGTTCCTGCAGCTTTAAGGTGGAGAACGACGGCAGGAAGCTCTCCGTGACCTTTGGGGGTCAAAACCCTCTGGACCGGATTGTGTGCAGCAACAGGCCTGTCACCATAACAACGGCATCCCTGACGTTATCACAATAAACAATGATGTTGTTGTTTTGAGACCATTTTCCAGTAATATAATAGTAATAATGGGAAAATCATGCAGGAACACATTCTAATAAACATTTATCACTGGAACTGGACGACATTTTAAATATCTAAATGAAATAAAACAGCAAATACAATGAATTATGAAACTGAAAACTTTTATCATCCAGTTTTTGGCAGAAAGAGAGAAACGATAAATCATGGAAATGAAAATTATTGAGCTGGTTTTAATTGATCGTGTGATTAGTTGATTTATTGCTTATTGTGACAGGTTTAGATATTAATAACATGTTAAAGTCACGTTTTGCAGACCGCTACTGATTCCTTATGACTGTCCGACTTAAGCTGCGTTTTCACAGCATGAATCCTTTTAGCTTGTATGAAACTTTTTCACAACAATCTGAAAACGGCCAAATTCTGATCGTTTCACCCAAAAATAAATCCGACCTGTTTCAGCTATGGAACCAGACTGTGCTGGACAGGTTTCAGCGCGTCTGAACGGGCGCATCGCCGTTATTCTGACCGTCCGTCGTTGATGTGAGACATGCGTCATAATTCAGCAGAAGAAGTCAGGCGGTAAATCAGACGCATCACATCCAAACACTCTACTGAAGTGTTTCTGCTCTGTGTGTCATAATGCAGCTGGTGCTTCATTCTGGACTCAAAGCTTGTTCCAGCAGTGGGTTGGACTCGGATTCTGGTTCTGGAGTTCATGAGCAGAATTCTGAGGTCCGGTTGTATAAAAGGTCTCAGTCTTGCCCTTTGGTTCTGTTGTTTTCTTCCAGCTGTGACCTCCAACAAGAACTGGACTGATCAGATGAGAGGGGAAAGGTTCTGCTTCTCTGAGAGTGTTTTTCTTTCCTCCTGATGGTCCGGTTGACCCGGTTCTACTGGAACCAGAACATCTGCTCCACCTCCAGCTGCTGTGGTTCTGAGTCAAACCAACCTGTTCCCCTCCTGGCCTGTGGGGGCGCTGCACCAAGAACCACTGAAGGAAACNACTTCCTTCTTCACCAGATGGAAACAAGATGGAGGATCAGATTTTAGTGTTGCAGGATTTCTCTTTAGTCTTTGGCTGAAGACCAGGAGCCATTTCTGATGCTAGCGCTAGGCTAGCAGGTTAGCTTTGGTTGTATTTCCCCGCTTGGCGTCCATTTGCATCAAACCGTTCCAGAGTTTGGTGGATAAAACCAGCTGCCTGTTTCCAGGTGAGTCTGATCACTGGATGAATAAAGACCAGAAGCTAAACAACAAGAAACCAAACATCCAGAAATA
The DNA here is from genome assembly GCA_903066825.1 of Alfaro cultratus. Classification (NCBI taxonomy): domain Eukaryota; kingdom Metazoa; phylum Chordata; class Actinopteri; order Cyprinodontiformes; family Poeciliidae; genus Alfaro; species Alfaro cultratus. Next base: position 5,883 of record CAEFZX010022816.1, on the reverse strand, counting down.
ATCTAAAAATTAAAGCCACTGCTGAAAAATTTAGAAAAAGAACAGAGGAAAATTTCCACTCCTTTTTGTTTGCAATATATTTGTAAATCAAACCATTTTCTTTGTTTAGGTTTTATTACCTGAAGCAGTCATGAAGCACAACACTGAGGTTCTGTGTGATAAAGGGCTGGTTCACATTTCTTTCAAATCTCTTCCAACAATATTCAGAGAAACTGTTTTCTAGCAGAATGACCTCATTTCCGGTTTAGACCTCTGACCCAACAGGAAGTCGAATCACAACATTTAGCTTCCAAATATGGATTTATCTGCCGGTTCTGTTGGTCTGGAAACCAAAACTATCAACAAAAAATAACTTGGACTAGAACTGAAATGTTGATGTGATAAATAAAGATATGGATCATCTGCAAATAGATTGATTCAAAAATCACTTTTGTTTATTTTAGACAATAAAATAAGTCTGTAAATTCAGACATTTTCCATCTCACTTCTTTTTGTTTTTGATGATTCTTCAAACTTTTCAGGACCTTTTGATCAAAGTTAATTAAAAAAACAACATTTAATCCATTAATGAGTTACAGTCTGTGATGCAGATCATGTTTGGCGTCAAGCTGAAAGCGACACCAGCAGAACCAGAACGTCAGCAGTTCGGTTCGGTGAGGTTCTGAAGCCTCACCGAACCGAACTGCTGTTTAATGGTGCCTGATAATGACGATGCTAGGAGAGGAGAGGCCATGCCAGCCTCACCATGGCAACCGCTGTGTTTACGTTAAACGGCGCTGTGACGTAATGGGTCTCCAGAGACGAACCGGGACAGACGGAGAGCAGCTGATGAGCCCAACCGGGCGGGTGTGAAGAAAAACTGCTGCGGTGGCGACAGAAGACACATCTGAGAGGCTCAGAGAAGATCCAGAGGCTGAGCGTCTGGATCTGATACAGCAGATTCAGCAGAACAGAACCGGGCCAACAGCTGAACCCATTCCAGCTTCAGGGGTTCTGGAAAAACGGCTTTTTCTGGGATAAAACTCCACTTCTCTGCTCCTCCATGACGCTGTGATGGGATCTGGAAACCAGAACCAGAACCAGAACCGCTCCAGGTGTTTGTTTATCCGGTTTCCCGCTCAGAACCGGGTCAGCTGCAGCATCAGGACAGTATCCATGTTCTCTCATCAGAGTCTCCATGAAACGTTTGAAACATTTTTAAACTCTCTGGATCACAGGAGAGAAAAAAAACTATGTAGAAAATTTGGAAAAACTTGCATATCGATCACCAGTTTGTCATGTGGGTCGGATTCTGCTGGAAGAAACTGCAAGAGATTTAAAAAAGTAAAGAACTGAAGCATTCATCCTTTATTTTCTCCTGCAGAGACGGGACACGAATATGCTAACTGTTAGCTTAGCGCTTTAGCTAACTTTGAAAATGTTTAGCGCACTTAACTTCCCCTGATTCATTCAGTTAGTAGGCCTATTGCAATAAATCAGTTAATCAAATCACTAATCTCCATTTGCATGATTTATCATTTTTCTCTGGATGATAAAAATCTTCAGTCCAGCATTTTTTCTTCCACAGATTTAATAATTCATTTTCTTGTTGTTTCTGTTGATTTATTTTGGATATTTAAAATGTTTTGCAGTTGCAGTGATAATTGATCACCAAAGTTTGAAGCTTTCATTATTACTCCATTATTAATATTTTACTGGAAAATGATCTCAAAATAACAACATAATCATAATAATGTCTGGAATAGTTTTCATGTTCAACCTCTGAGTTGAAGTTTTGGTTTTCGACTTTTATTCAGATAGACATTTATATTCATGCTTTTATTTTGATGTGGGTTTTTGCAGCAGTTCTGTTTCCTGTCTGTTTTCTTTTGGTTCCAAAGTGGAACAAATTAAAACATGGACAATAGAGAACAAACCGTAGACATGAATACAGTCAGTATCGTGAAATCATAATGTCAGAATGAAATCGATTCTCTGCAGTCCAACATGTCGGATCAGAAATCGGCTCAAGACTTTTGGTTTCACGTTTCTCTTTGTTTATGTTTCCTTTTCAAGTTGCTTGTGTTTTTTTCTTTTCAAAAGTTCGTCTCCCCAAGACTGTGATCCGAACGGAAAAAACCCAGGAGGAGAAAAGAGGAAATCCCACCAGGTCACCAAAACCCGACTGAGTCCGCGGTTCGATCCGACGGTCCAGCAGCGGGCGGGTCCGAGCTTCACATCAGAAATCACCCAACATGTTCTTCCTCTAGTAAAAACTATTCAAGTATAACCGACCAAATGATCAATCACTTAATATTTACAAATTACAGCATCAGACGGACCAAAATGTAAAGTGAAGTGGAAATTGTGTATTTTAAGGTCCAAAATGACAATAATTTATATAAGCAACCAAATCAGTTTCTTTCAATAAAAAACTTCTGAAACTGTTTTTCATTCAGTTGTCAGAAAATCCAGAAATTTACTTCAGGAAGAGTAAAAAGTAAAAATACTCCTGAAGGTAAATGTTTTCAAACAAGTTACTGAATGTATCGAGTTATTACACAACTCTGGAGTTTATTAATACAGAAACTTACATTTTACACAATGCAAGTGAATCACCAATAATTATATTGATCAGTTCTGTAGTTATTAATCAAAAGCAGCTCTAACGGGGATTTTAGCCTTTCAGGGTTTCGGCTGTTTTGCAGTTTTCTGGAAGTTTGTTCCTGATTATTGGAGCATAAAAACTGAAGCTGCTTCTCCATGTTTGGTTCTGGATGAGATTCATAACTGATCAGAAAACATCTCTGCTGTCACACAATGAGAGGTAAAAAGTCGAGTTTTATTGTTCACATAAACGTTGGGATCCCTCTAACTGGTTCCCACGGCAACGGCCCACCACGTTCCCAGTTCCCCCCAGTATCAGCTGTGGTTCCGAGATACGGGTCAGGAATGTGTCACAGCAGCAAAACGCATCACGATGTTTAGAAACGGGCCCACAAAATATGGAGGCGATTATCTGAGTGTTTGTGGGAGAAAATGTTCATCAGCGTCTCGACAGCTGAGCAGGACGCAGTAAAACAGTTTCATTTAAAACCACTGGAGGATCTACCACCACCACGAATTAGGATCAGAAACGGAAAAAAGAAAAAGCAGGAAGTAGCCACCAAAAAACTGTCTTCAGTTTTTTGGTCTTCAGAAGATTTCCAGAAACAAAGGAACATTTCTGAGCTCCAAAAGCAAAAAACGAGAGAAAATATCCCAAAAAAACTAACATTTTCTTGTAAAACCTGGAAATTTTCTGAGCTCAAAAGATCAACAGGTTGCAAGAAAAAAACTCAAAAGTTTTAGTGATTCTCAGAAATTTTCTTAAAAAAACACAAAAACTAAGAACATTCTGAGATATAAAAGCCAAAAATCTTTGAAAAAAAAACCCTGAGATAAATCTCAAAATGTTTTTAGAAAAAACAGAAAATCTCAGATCTCAAAAGGTTAAAAATTTGCAAGAAAAAAAATCCAACATTTTGAGTTCAAACTTAAACATTTTCTGGAAAATCCATGGAATTTTCTGAGCTTGTAAAGTTGAAAATTTGTAACTTTTTGAAATTTTCTGAGTTTCAAAAGTCCAAAATTTTCAACTTTACAAGCTCAGAAATGTCCAAGTTTTTTTATTATTTTTAAATCTCCTAGGTTTTTCTCTCACATTTCTGACTTTTGGATCTCAATTTTCCAAGTTTTGTTTTTTCCCAGAAAATGTGTGAGATTTATCTGAAAGTTTGAGTTTTTTACTGTTTCCAGGGCAACCTGCTTGTTCTCCCTGTGCATGCAGGGATTCTCACCGGGTGCTCGATTTCCTCTCAATCTGAAAGTCGTCGCTGCGTCCAGACAAAATGCCGAACCTCAGCATGGATCCAACTGATGCTTGAAACTGAAACTCCTCAGGCGATTCGATCGGAAAGGAGCTGAAGGATCCAGGAAGTGGTTGCGTCATCAGGCGGTTGCCAAGGAAACCAAAAGTTGGAGGCAATAAAAGCGGTTTGAGTGAAGGTTATTGACCAAATCGAATATTTTCCTTATTTACTTCTTCCCTCGTTTTGCAGTTTTTTGTTTATGAGTCAGCGATCATTTCAGATTAAAAATGACGGACGGCTTGGCTTGAGGTTGGAGTTAGGAAGAATAAAAGTTTGATTTCTGTTGGGGTAAAGAGTTCATCTGCTACAAAATGTTATTTGTTTCTGCGTTCATCGTGTCCCGATCATTTATTTGTTCCAGACGTTTAATCCTCTGGACAGCGATTAAAAATCCAGATCCTGAGAGACAAAACTGGCTGCTGCTCCTGAGAAGAGTCCCGCTTAAACTCCGCTTCTTCTCTCCAGCAAGAGCCATAAAAACTAATTTTCAAAATCATCAAATTGGCTTTATGTAATTGTTTATGAAGGACATAAAAGGCTCTAATGAAGCAGGGTCATAAATTTGTCACAGCTGCATTTGTTCGGTTGGAACAATGAGTCATTATTGCTCTGCATGCCCACAGACACGACACATAGCCGCTTTAATGTGACTCAGTCAGCTGAGGCCATAAATCTGCATACCCCGCTGCCAGCGCGGCGCCCGGAGCCGCCGCGGCCCTGGCGGCGGGGCCAGGTGAGGCAGGCGGGGCTCCGGGGGAGACGGGCGCCGCGCTCACAGGGTCTTACCTTCGCCAGAAGCGCCTGATTCAGACCAGATGTGTGAGCGTTGACTCTGGGAAACGGAGAGATGAGAGACAACCGGAGCCACAATAAATCCCAGGAACGGCTAATGAATGAAACAACAGCGGATCAAATGTGGCGTGGCTAAAAATAATGTGATTAAGAATCGGATCCAGAGGCCATGCTGGAGACAGCTGCGCCTCCACCGGACCGCGCCCCGCCTAACGAGCGCCTCCCATCACGGCTTTATGGGGTTTCTGGGCACAACCCGGCCTGATGAATCAGTTGTCATCGCTTGTGATTGCCTGTTTAAAAAGTCCCAAACACTCTGCCTGTGTTTAGTCAGGTTCAGCCGGGGTCAAGCCCGAGTCAAAACACAGCCGGGCCGCCGCGGCCTCAGCCAGCGTCTGCAGCTCCTTCCCCTATTTATTAAACACATCTCTCAGCGGAGGCCGATGGACCCGCTTCACCAGACAGCTAACGATTTATCAGGCCGTCCGCTGAAATATCAGCTCATAGCACTGAAAGCGGTACGCCGCGGCCTTAAGAGCAATAACATCATAATGTATGAAAATGAAAAACAGGGTTTTTAATAAATAACAAGTGTTGAAAAGCAGAGTTTATGAACTACATATTAAAGCAGATACACCTTAGATGTGAACATTAATCTACAGTCTTTCAAAATGGCTGCAAAAGGCGTCAGATTCAGTTCAAGACAAACTGATTGTTAGCTTCCCAAATCACAAAGTTACTGTTGGTTGTTCAACATCAGGAACATTTCCTACCAAACGCCGACCAAAGAACCCAACTCCACTCTGTTAGCCTAGTCAAAGTCCAGTTCAGTTGGAGAGGTGTGAACGCTAATCGACCTCTGACCTCTGGTCCTCCAAACCTCAGTCTGGGTTCGGTTGAAGTGAACTCTGGTTCAGTTTGAATGTGAACGCTAAGCGAACTGGAGACCGCTCCAAAAGCAGGAAGTGGACTACAGCGCAGGGCATTCTGGGTAAATACCCAGAAAGCTATCATGTTAGCCTAGCGCTAGCATCAGAAACGGCTCCTGGTCTTTAGCCAAAGACTAAAGAGAAATCCTCCAACACTAAAATCTGATCCTCCATCTTGTTTCCATCTGGTGAAGCAGGAAGTTGCTCTCAGTGTCTTCAGAGGTTTTTGTGTGGTTTCCTTCAGTGGTTCTTGGTGCAGCGCCCCCACAGGC